>JABCKD010001207.1:0-25294 GCA_013186415.1 Fusarium sp. NRRL 66088 | reverse complement strand
GCAGAGGGGGGAACAAGAAAATGCGAGCAAGGATTTCCGTGATGGAGGGGGCGCGGCGGCGCAAGAGAGAGTTGGTGTCCCACCTTTTTGTTCAAACTGATCTCCTCCTCTCTCTCCGCTTTGTTTCCATCCAGGCGAAGCGAGGCAGGCGAAGCGGGCGGCGGATGTGTCGGTGAGAGAGGCACCTAGAGGTGAGGTCTAACCCGTCGTTTGGGGATGTCTTTTCTGTAGTGGTGTTGACCGTTGCCGAAACATGTAGAGTCTGTTTTTTTTTTAAAAAACAAAGTCCGGCATGTGATGGATGAGTGGTCATCGTGTAAGACGCCCTTCCTGACTAATAGAACCGACGTCGTTAGCGACCTACCTACCTTACACACCACGCTTTCAAAGTGAGGCCCCGGTGGTCAGGCTGAGAAAGGGGAGGATTCCTATCTACACGCTGTACCTACCTATAACAGAGCAATGGACCCCCTCTTTCTCTCTCTTGCTTCGCCAGGATCATGAGGAGGGGGGGATCAAAGCCGAGAGGGCGAGCGAGAGAGCAGGAAGCGCAGCTCTCAGCACAGGCAGTGAAACGGAATCGTCCCACTCGGGCCCAAGTGGGTTCCCCTTCCTCTTTGTTTCCCAAGGAGCGAAAGCGTGCGGTTGCGGTTGCGGTGCGGTGCGGTGCGGTGCCTTCCATCACCGAGAGACCCCATCACGACAGCCCCCGGGTCGCACTTGCTCTTTACACACGCGCTCACTCACCTACCTGCCTTACATACCTTACATCCCGTCACCTACCTACCTATCGTGCCTGCCTTTCCGTCTTCTATCCCATACACATCCTTCCTCTCTCGAAATAAACCCTTGCTCCCTGCAAGTACATCAGAGTTGGCTCCAGCTTCTTTCTTCCCTCATCCGTCATCTTATCCTCTCTTGTTTCACCCATTTTATTCATCGACGCTTCGACTCTTTTTTTTCTTCCCTACCTTTTTGCCTTCCATGCCAAACAAATCTCGTTTAATCAGTTCGCCTTTGTTCATGTTGACCACTTCGGTGTCCCCGTTTGTCTGTATTTAAAGCTTCCGCTGGGAGCACCCCAAGTTCCCGAGTGTCCTTGTCTACTACATATCTCTCTCGTCTTTCACATCCACCACTGGTCTCCGTTCTTGATCGTGTCTCCTTTGACCCTCTTTGGAGCAGCAAAACTATCAACCAAAAGAAGAACAAGAAGAAAAAAACCATGTGCTACGCAAATCTCGGAACCCTCATCTGCCAGGCCTGTGGCCGCCGCGTCGGAGAACAGCCTGTGGGAACTACGCCCTGCCTCGCCGGCTGCGGCAAGTACGTCTCGAGGGTCACGGGCGCCGTCGTCAGGGGCGAGTGCGGCGTCTGTAGCGAGGCAAAGGAGCAGAGGAGCCAGTTGACCATGAGGCTGAACAGGGCGTTTGGCAAGTAGGGTGCGGCTTGGGGGAGGTGGTGCAGATGGTAAGTGGACTAGTGGTACTTGACTTTGGAGGTCCGAGCTGACATTGATCACGAAAAGGTCTTTTTGGAGTCGACAAGAGAGATAAAATCTTCTGGAACTCCTTCTGAGGTCATCATCATCGTCAATTCTACGAGTTGACATGCAAAGGGGGGGAGAGATACCCCCTCACCAATCCTCCCAACATACAACAATCCCACCTACATTTTATGCTTTACGACACTCACGGCTTCACGACTCACGGCGGCGTTCGGGGCATCGCATCTTCCATCACCCCTCAGCCTTTCTTTCAACAGGGATACGATACCAACGGGCGAAAGGGGAAAGTCTGATGGAAACACGGAGGGCGGCATTTTGTGCATTTCATTCCGGTAGCAAGCATGCATTTTTCATTTCCAACCATGTTCATCTGGTTCTTCTACTTCCTTTCTCGGACCCTTTTTTTCATACATACCCTTGTCTGTTGTTACATCAATCGAGAGACTCGACAATCCAAGCTTTTTGGTTGCAGCTCCCCCGTGTACGACGGTGTGGAGTTGCCGCCCATCGTGAGACAATGTGCAAACTAACGGTGTATGTCAGACTAACGTGACGTCGATATCCCAGACAAGTTTGACCTGGCCCATGCCACGAGGCACAGAGAGGACAAGGGGCTTGGTTGGACGAGGCATCAAGGAGAAAGTAAGATACAAGACTAGTGCTCATGATTGAACTTAACATGATCATTATTTACTGGGTCTATCAAGTCTATTCGCAAAATCTCGGTAGTCGTAAATTACATCCCACTCGTGCCCCCAAATTCCGGAACGACATACCCGGGTTAAGGGGGTGGTTTTTATATACTTTTCGTCCTTGCTTCAAGCACGGAGCACTAAGCAAGCAAGCTTCCCTATTCATCATAGCCCCACGAGTGTCCTCACAAACGTCGCGGCCGGCGGTATGGAGGTGAAGAGCACGGTTATGGTGCCAAAGAGGCTCATGGACAGACTCGACAGGGCCGCGGCTCGAGGATCGGTCCGCAGCAGCACCGCCGTGCCAATGGCACTCGAGTTGATGCCCTGGGTCACCCCGCGCGTCACGTAATCGTCCTCTGGGACACGCAGCCAACGCAGGATGCGGGCGCCGAGCACAACACCAAGGATACCACTGATGATGGCCAGAGCGGCTACCGTGTTTGTATCGCCGCCCAGGTTGACGGTCGCGGGGACGGCCAAGGCGAGAGTCAGGCTGCGCGACGCAAATGCTAGGCTGCGGGCTGCCGAGATGCCGCAGGCGTAGCACAACGGCGGGTAAGCGAGCAGGGAGCCAACGCTGATGGCGACGTTTGGGATGACGATGGAGACGAAGTGGGTGCGCAGCTCACGGCGATACTGAAACATGGGGAGGGCGAGTGCCACGATACTGGCGTCGAGAAGCGTGCCAAAGAAGTCACCCGCGCCGGGGAGGACGTGCCGCTCCTGCGTCGTGTTCCGCCAGAGCTCAATGTACTTTGCCCCTGTGCGGTATGCGTGGAGGGCCGTCGACAAGCTGTCGCCACGTATCTCGGCAAGTGCCCATATCACGAGCACGGTAGCAAGGGACGACACGAGAACAGGGTGGAGGTACTGCTTCCAATTCGCCGGGATGGCCATGGCTGCAAACCAGGCGAGAATGTTGACCGCCATATGAATGGGCATGGCATAGCCTGTCGAGTAGTACAGCGGGATACCGACAAGGAGGAACAGCCCTATGAAGGTCGACAGGTCAAGGTTCCCCGAAATCTGCGCCGCCCATATCTCGGCCTTGGGTGGGGGCAGGGGGACCTGGGTCGGGTAGCTCGGCGGGTTGAGTGCCTCGACAGCATTCCCTGGGGCGTGGCCGTTGGCATAGTGGTGATCCTGGAGGCGCAGCTGAGGCGGGCTCTGCGGCCGGGATGGCGGTGTTGATGACGGCGCCGAGTCCGATCCTGACACGGGGACTAGTGGAATCTGGGACGGAGCCTGGGAGAAGCTGGTCCGGCGAGAGATACCCGGGGTCGTATTCTCGCTTATGGGAATGTCCGGCGTCCGGCGACCGAGTTCTTCGGCGCGCTGGGATTCGGAGCGCTTTGAGATGCCGAGAGTGAACTGGACGCTCCGGGTGATCCAGGCCGCAAGGGCCATCATGATGAAGAAGCCAACAACTCCACCCGGTCAGTCAGATGATTACTTTTTGGGGGAAGCAACTTACCAAAGATGGCAATGATCTTGAAAACTTCGATAACACCGACTGCTGGACTCAGGGGGAGGAGAATGAATGAGGGCGTAAAGAAGACGCCCATCCATCGAAGTGACCAACCAGCCTATCAACGCATTAGAATCGGCTTGGACAATGTCATTGAGCATCACTTCGACTTACAGAAACATCGATAAAGCTAACCACCTTCCTTGTTCGATGGCTCCCCAGCAACGACTCGCATGCGATGAGGGCAAAGAAGAGCAGCATCATACACGTGACAGAAGCTGGAAACGAAACATTGAACCGATGGAATATAGAATCGACACCAAAGCATACGGCGAGGGTTATCGTGAGGCCCAGGGGCACGTAGAACCATTCGCGAATGAGTCTACTCTTGTTATTTTGGGCAGCCTACGTCATCATTAGACAACAGTTTGGTGGATATGGACGAGAGAGCGTCACTCGTAAAGAGTCTCACCAATTTAATGGCTCGCGCCAATGTCTGAACGTCTTTGGTCTGCGCCATTGTGTATCATGGGTGAGTTGAAGGGTAGGGAGGTAAGTCAAGCAGTGGACTCGGTCCGTATTAAAGAAGAGAAGCCGAGTCAACGGAGTTGAGGCTCCGGAAGGTGATTCAGAGTATCGAGACGGAGGAAGGCCGAGAACGTTCGTGTAAGCGGCGCTCCGCCTGTCCGTTGTTCTGCACTAGAGATGATTAGCCTGGGGAGACTTGAAGTTGGCTGGGACAATGAGAGCATACCTACACCCAACAGGTGAGAGGCCTCAAACGCTGGCCTAAATATATCCCTGTGAAAACTCTTTCAGTTCCAAAGCATGAGATTGCAAAAGAAAATCACAGGGAGGCAAGCCAGATCCCCTGTTTTGGTCGGATTTTGGCTCCGGAACGGAGTGGATACGGACAACTCCGGGATCGGCGGCAGGCCGAATTCATGTTGGATTTCCACTTTAACCGCCTGTTTAGGAGTGCAACTCAGGAACAGAGATAAGAAATGAGGTTAAAGTCCCTGTTGAAGGAGGCACGAGTTGTGAAAAATACAGGGTTTGGGGCCAAAGACAAGGGGCTCGAGCCTGTCCTCAGGGTGTGCAATCCACTGGAAAAAAGCACTGATACAGTCCATGACTTGAAGTCGTGCCCTGCCAAGGTGGTTCTTGGGTTCTTGGTGGCACAGATGGATCCGAACATCATGAGGCTCTCCGGCATCCATGGTTCCGAGATTTCACAGATCCAGGGTCATGGATTAAAACGAATGCGGCTCCTCGAGGCCCCCTTGTCTGCCGGGGGGCGACGACCTCCCAATCACTCGACTGGGCCAGGAACATGGTCAGATCGCCAGGTACGAATACCGCGACTCAACGATAAATTCGGGTTGCCAAGCCGCGTGTTGCTGCTCCGCTGCCGTCTAAGCCTGTCGCTTGACCCCTTGGGCGCCGTCGTTGGGCACGGCAGACGAAGTGATCAATAGATGTTGAGATCTGAGGTTCTCGAAGGGCTGTGGTTGGTAGGCTGTGGCGTTGTCGTATGTCATCATGCAGGGTAGGGCGACTTCTCGGAGAGTCGGAGATCTAGTTCATCTTGGAGCGACGTTGGTAGTCATCGTCTCAAATGCTTTAACAGCACTTGGAAGATTGTCTCTGGCTTGAATGATGTGTTTGTTAGGAGTAGTTGTTGGGGACAGTAAGATGTATGATCTGAACTTGGCAGGGGTTCCAAGCGAAATGGAAGAAGCAATTTGTGAACGGTCTGCAACCATCCATGTCAGCGATGAAGAGGCAAGTTACGCGGCTTGCTCTACTGCTCCTTCCATCGAATGTAGTGCGCTTCTATACCGTGAAGCAGGAGCAAGTTACCCTTGGTATCATCCGCTTCATGAGAATGCCGCAAAGAGTCTTGATCATGTCTCACGCTTCGCAAATCCCCTCTACAGGCCGTTACTGGTCTTGATAAGTTATCATTAGCCTTCCTCTCATCACCAATCCTTCACCCTCAATAAGCCGGCATCCAGTCCTTACCATGTCTTCAGAAACAAGCTCCCCTCATTCTGTTGAGATTCATGTAACGCCACCTCGAAAATCTTCGACTCCCGTTAGTGCTGATACACGGTCTGATATCCTTCGCGAGTCGGTTGAGATACGAGGGAAGAGAGATGGCGACGCCTCAAGTCTATTGCAGCAGAACTTGTTGTACGGATCTGAAATGGATGCCCTGCTGCGCGCGCCAGCATTCAAGCACCAAGGAATGAGCTCTTGTCCAGAACTCAGTCGTAGGGCTTTGAACTCCCCAGTAAGGGTGTCTTTGGTTTTACAGAGAAAAACATGTCTTGTATTGATCACTTTGCAGAAATTAACCCCTCCTTCGTCCAACAGTCCCCGCCGCCGTCGCAGCCCGGTCTTTCACTCTCATCCAGTAACACCAAGGACCTTCCGTAGCCGGCTGGGACGCCGGTTTAGGCGGGTGCGTCCGTGGAGGTCACCGGTGGGATCGAGCCGGTCCATTTCTCCAAATCCACCACCGGAGCCGATAGATGAATTCAAGCTCCAAACCGGCAAGGAACGGAGACGAAGAGCGCGCGACTCGGGGGAGGAACGGGGCTCAAGGTCCTCGGACGAGCCGGTGCCGATGATCTCGGCTCCGACAGAACTGGAGGGGACTCGCCAGTTGGCCGTGGCGGGGGTTATCTTGGCGACATCGGACCTGGATCGTTTGAGCGTCATGGCAAGACGGAGTGAAGAGAAAAGAGATTCTCGAGCAGAACAGACACAAAGTGTCTAGGCAATGGGATGTTCAATATGGTTTCCTACCCGAGGCAGCTGGTCTGCAGCTTGGGTTGGTGATTGGATGTGCAGCAGTTGTTAACGTTAGCATTGATAGGTTGGTAGATCCCATCGGCATACCTTTGAATACACCGAACATAGTTATCGGGAACAAGTTGACGCCGCCGATGTTTAAGGAACGAAGCCATGCGAATCTGGGCAAAACGTTTCAATTTACAGTCACGCGGGCTACATTGTTCGGAATTCATGGCCGGAATTACCATGGATTGGCGTGCCTCGGTTCCGGGGTAAAGCTGGGGATTGGGGATTGGAGATTGACGGCTCCGGGTTACGTCGGATGACTTCATTGGGAGGGACTTTGTTTGCCGACGCCCTTTCCTCTGTCACAATCTCGCAGCTGTTTTTAACTTGTTGATCTCCCTCGACCTTTTGCGATTTGCTTCAGCATCATCCCTGTCCTCAATTGAAGCTTCACACAATGTTCCGCCCTATCCTCAGACAATGCGCTCGAAGTGCGAGTGCCGCTCCTCTGCGGCCCCTCGCTGCCCAGGCTCGGAGCTTCGCCTCTGCGACAGGGCCGACCTTCAATTGGGAGGATCCCTTGAACTCCAACAACCTCTTGACTGAGGAGGAGCGAGCCATTGGCGAGACTGCGGAGAGATACTGCCAAGAGCATCTGCTCCCCCGAGTACTACGCAAGTCACTTTCCACCCCAGCTTCGCCAATTGCTTCTAACGTGTGTCAACAGAGGCCTACCGCGACGAGAACTATGATGCCAAGATGCTCGAGGAGATGGGCGAGCTCGGTCTCTTGGGCGCTACGATCGATGGTTACGGCTGTGCAGGTGTCTCATCTGTCGCTAGCGGTTTGATCACACGAGCTGTTGAGCGAGTCGATAGCGGTTACCGATCCGGCATGTCAGTCCAGTCTTCACTGGTCATGGGCGGCATCTACGAGCATGGCACCGCTGAGCAGAAGGAGAGGTTTCTCCCCGAGATGGCTAAGGGAAAGCTTCTCGGCGCCTTTGGCCTCACAGAACCCAACCACGGCAGTGATCCTGGCAGCATGGAGACGGTGGCGAGGCCGCACCCCACGAAGAAGGGATACTACCTGCTGAGCGGTGCTAAGACCTGGATCACCAACAGTCCTATTGCCGATGTTCTGATGGTTTGGGCCAAGCTGCAAGAGACGGGCAAGATCCGGGGTTTCCTAGTTGAGCGCAAGGACTGCCCGGCCGGCACACTCGAGACGCCCGCCATCAAGGACAAGAACGGTCTCCGAGCCTCCATCACTGGTATGATCCAGCTCGACGACTGCCCTGTGCCAGAGGAGAACATGTTCCCCACCATTGAAGGCCTCAAGGGACCCTTTAGCTGCCTTAACAATGCCCGATACGGTATTGCGCTGGGCGTCATGGGTGCCCTGGAGGACTGCATTGCCCGAGCCCGAACCTACTCTCTTGAGCGCAAGCAGTTCAAGGGCAACCCTCTCGCCAAGTACCAACTCATCCAGAAGAAGCTCGCAGATGCTTCAACCGACGCGGCATACGGCACACTGGCGGCCATCCAGGTCGGCCGACTAAAGGACGAGGGCAAGGCAACACCCGAGATGATCAGCATGGTCAAGCGGCAAAACTGTGACTCTGCGCTCAGGAACGCTCGCATCCTTCAGGAGATTTTCGGAGGCAACGCGGTGAGCGATGAGTACATGATCGGTCGACATGTGGCGAATCTCTTTGTGACGCAGACATATGAGGGCCAGAGTGACATTCACAGTAAGTTTCTTTTTTTTCTGTTCCTGCGTTTTATGACGTGTAGTAACTGACATTGGCTTAGGTCTCATCTTGGGCAGAGCCATCACCGGTGTCCAGGCGTTTGTGTAAAGAGCAAAGAGTTGGGTGTTTGATTGGTAAGGAGGCGATTGATAAAAAAGAGTCATGGCGATTGCGTGCATACCTGGGTTATAGATGATTTGAAATCAAACATCACGGCACATAAACGGCCCCCTTCAAGTGAATGCAGAAATCCATAGCAAAATAAAGTAAAACGAATAAACAGAATCACATAGATTTGTCGATGCTAGGTAATCTGTTATTAACTAACTGGATAGCCCCCTATCGTGGCTGAGAATGCTCTAGTGACGTTGCTGAGACAAGGCCCTTGAAGGTTGCCAATGCTGGCCAATGCACCCATTCATCGATTGACATGAATGGCCCGGCGAGGCCGTCCAAGCAGGTGCTTGCTTGCTTTGACTGCAGCCGGTATTCCCGGTCCATGATGCAAGACAGGCTTTGGTTTGGCGTTTCTACGTACTGTACCTAGGTCTCTAGTAAACAAACACATCAGCGTTCATGAATCGTGTTGCTGCAGGTCCGTACAAAGGGCGGAATGATCTGGAAACCGAGCCCAAAAGGCCAAGGAGACGAAGCAGAATCTAGACCGAAAATCCGCCCTGGCCACCGCCATCCATTCCCATGTTTGTACTACTCACCGCCGCCCACACACTGGCCACGGGCAAGGTTCCAGAGGCTGGCCTGGTCCCGTCGTATTGTCTGTCAAGGAAAAATAAGCATCTGATGGCGCGGAGCCCATCGAAGTCAAGCGAAGGACATGGGCAGAATGGATGGATACTGTCCTCTCCGTCCATACATACCTTATTCAAGAAATTGACGCGCCCCCTTAGCAATGCCCAATGTAGATTCTCGTGGTGTCTGTTAGTGCGTGGATACCGCTGATTCGCTTGTGGCGGTGTCTGGCGCTCCTTGGGCTGTGGCCCAGCGAGCGATGGAGCTGTGGCCCAGTGCGTACAGTGTCTACTGGGGGGCCCAGGGCAGGCAGTGAGTGGCTCCAGTGCAGGCGCAGTCCCAGTGCCCAGTCAGCCATGGGGCGTCCATGGAAGGGGCCCGGGCCTAAAAAAACCTGACTTTTCGGGCTGTCAAACGGACCTGAATGGATGGATTTGCCAGCGCAGCACAGCGAGCGCATCCATTGGACTCCCCTCAGCCACTCACAAACACTGAAGGCACTAAGGTACCTCTTGTAGGTGCCTTAGGTCAGTCAGGTTCCGCTTTCCCTCACCTCTTTGTTGACCTGACCCTCCTTCCCGCTTCTCTTTCTTCTAGGCCCGACCGACCTGAACCTCTTTTACTCCATCTGAACGAACCATCTCCTCCAAATCCCGCCTCTTCTCCCTTTTCAGCCTCGACTGAATTTCTTCCTCTCGACTGCCTGCATAACACAACCATCAACACCAACACTACCGACACTTTTCTAAACATCGCCGTGGTATCATACACCTCGGATCGAACCCTGACGTGCGTTCTTTCGAAGCCCTTTTTTCCCCCTCCTCGACCGCTCGTCGTCGTCTTCGTCTTCGTCTTTCGTGCAACCCCTCGACTAACTTCTCCAACGCAGAGCGATCGCGAACTCCTCGCACCACACCTCTTAGATACCCCCTCCCCAAATCACAAAATGGCTCTCAAGCGCATCAACAAGGAGCTCACTGATCTCGGCCGGTAAGTCGCACCACGAACGATGCATCCTCATCCCCAAGCCAGAGGGGTCAAGTTGGACGCCTAAGACGTCAGGTGGGGCGCTGGTAAGCGGGGTCCTTGGACGACCGACGATACCAGCGTCTGTGACGACTCCAAAAGTTTTCTTGAGGCTATCACTTCTTTTTGCTGGAATAACGATGCTGACTTTTTCTTTGTAGAGACCCTCCCTCTTCCTGCTCCGCCGGCCCCGTTGGTGAGGATCTGGTAGGCATCACCCTCCCCCGCTCTGACGGACGCACGTGGCTGGCACACATGTCATGACTGTGTTGAAACGCATGCCTCTGTGTAGAGAGCGATCATGACTATCGAGCACGCGACTAATGGATGTTAATAGTTCCACTGGCAAGCTACGATTATGGGTCCTGTGAGTATTCACCTTAGATTCCGGAGACGGATGAGATGCTGGCAATATGCGCCAGCATCGTGGCGAAGCGCTCAGCCGCTTCCAAGCCCAGAACCGGGCCTCGCTGCATCTATTCCTTAGATTCACAAGAGCCTTGCTGACCATGATGAACAGAGCGAGTCCCCATACTCCGGCGGTGTCTTCTTCCTCGCCATCCACTTCCCTACCGACTACCCCTTCAAGCCTCCCAAGGTCAACTTCACCACCCGAATCTACCACCCCAACATCAACTCCAACGGCAGCATCTGCCTGGACATTCTGCGTGACCAGTGGAGCCCTGCGTTGACTATTAGCAAAGGTATGCATGATTGAGAACCTCTATGGCTAGTTGTCATGACCTAACATTTACAGTCCTTCTTTCCATCTGCTCGATGCTGACGGACCCCAACCCTGACGATCCTTTGGTGCCCGAGATTGCCCACGTCTACAAGACTGACCGACCCCGATACGAGGCCACAGCCCGGGAGTGGACTCGAAAGTATGCGATTTAACGCGAGCAAGGAGAGCCGGGGCGGTTAGACCTGGGGTGGATTGCCCTCCCTGTCATGAAGGCAATGTGCAACGATCGAATGAAAGCTTCGCATGCGGTTGCGACATGTCCTTGGTCCGTGGTATCCTGGCGGGCGCTGTGCCCTAAATCAGCGCCTGGGCCACGATTGGCGAGGCAGAGAGCGACGATGAGGAGTGAATTAGTGACGATTGAGGGGAGGAAAGACAAACCAGACAAACAGATCAGCTAGTAAGGGATATCATGCGGCTGGATTTTGGGTTTGCATTGACGACGTGTTTTTGACATCCAGAAATAGGCAGCGTGTACACTTTGTCTCTAGATGCGGATTCCTCTGTGATGTGTTTGATGTGCAACTATTCTTGGCCCTTAAGATTCGCCTATCTGGCGAGGCTTGTGAGCATGGCAGTGAGAGAGAGAGACTCTGATGCTGAGCATCCTGTGACTATGGAAGTGTAGCGCCAACTTGATTAAAGCAAACACGACTAACCGGGAATGTTGATTTGAAGCGCCGAGCAATATTATTCAGGAAGATCTACGTCATGACATGAGATGTGGTCTATGGATGTATTGGATGACTGGCTACGAGCCTACGATAGGCGCTGACAGGGACGAGGTTGGTGACGGGAAGGACGGCGAGATGCGCGCTAATGCTGGAAACGTCCCAACTGGCTGTCTGTCTGGCAACGTTGTGAGATTGTGGGGATGGGGTCAAGGTGGGATGATTCAGCACAGGAAGACGTATGCCGTGCTTGGTTTGATGGATTACAAACTGTGATTCGTAGGGTCGTATGTCAAGAGATGTCAAGCGAGAGTATGTGACTTGCGATTTGCTCAGCAAACAAGGAGTGGTTTCGAGTCGATGGGCGGTACTTGACACAAATGCCGATAGATAGATGACAGGAGGAAAGGCAAAGGATTCTGAGATGATGCATGTGTCGGATGAGGTTGTTTGAAACGGAGAGAAGACAGAGGTGTGACGGGGTGGGAATCCTGTTGTATAAGTGATGGATGGATCTCTGATATTTTGATGTTGTAAGCGGAAGATCGAGGTGAACGGATGACAGCACGTGGGCGGGAATGGAAACCAACTTGACCAAAGTTGAAACCATTCAAAAGGCCGTATATCCGTGATATGGGACTCTTTCTTTTCTCTTCTCTGACATGAAGCTATTCGCTTGTGCGCCATGCATTGTAACTGCAACAGGACCAGGTTCTGGACCGTTGCCCACGAGTCGTGAAGCGGGGACCCGCCTTCGGTACGACGTGCCCGGACAGGACAGGCCAAGTCTTGTCGAACCTGTAACAACGGGGTTTCAGACCAACAGGCGCGAACCATGGCCAATCATTGGCCTTTGGTTTGGAGATTGTACAGCGGTTGAGTCGTCCTTTGATCGGACGATTTTAATCGCTAGGGAGTTGAATGTGAGGTGAGGTTGGATAGATTGAGGGGAAGAGTATTTATTGGCTGTAGATTGCTTGCTTCTTTGATTCTTTTTGTACAGGGCATTTTCTTTGGTGGTGGTTGAGGAGTGTTGCATTGGATTGGCCACATGCTTGACACCTACAACCTCCCCTCCTGAGATGGCGTGTTTGAGCCGCGTCTCGCCCGTCTCGAGACGGAGGCTTGCTAGTTGAACTGTGTGTGTGTCCATCCAGTTTCCCTCTTGCTTTTTTGCCTGCTTCTGCGCCTCCTGCTCTCGCTAGAAGGGCTCTAGGCGCATGCCAAGCGCGAACCCCGGACACTCGCCGTCTGTGCCTGGTATCATCTCCGTTGTCAACGACTCCGTTTTTTTTTTCCACCATCCACCAGGAGAAGAGAAGCGACAGCATCAGCTCATGTTTCTCTTTCCGCACCCCCTGGAGGAGGTAGTAGTAACGGTTTTAACACTTGACGCCGATGACAAAGGGGAGTTATTGCCCTAGGCTGGAAAACCCTGGTTGATCTTTTTCTTTCTTCACACCTACCTACTCTTCTTCCCCCCCTCCTTTTCTCTTGCTGTTGAGGCTCTCGTCGCTCCTTTCGGCCCTGCGGTGACAATTACATGACTGGTTTAATCTTCACGCTCTAGACAGCACTTCATTGTTATCTTTTTTGTTCTTGTGTATAGTCTTGCCGATCACTTTCGCTTCTCGAAATAATTCCTTCCCCCCGTTCAGCTGGCTCTGAATCATCGACGACAAACTACCCAACTATCGCTCGCCAACTCTGGCAACAACACACACACACAGCAACGTTGCGCTCACAATTATTTGAAATCGTGAAGGAGGATTAAACGGGAATTTGCCTGGTTTTTGGAAAAGGACAATTAGGGCCAGTCGCCCTCGCATCTGCGAATTCTTCAAACTCGACTCGACTTGATTTGACAAGATGAGCTACCAACTCGATACGTGGAGCGAGAAGCCCTCGGAGCGTGCACGATGGTCTCCCCTCACGCGGATGCTTCTCTCGGGAGAGATGACGCAGGAGAAGCAGCAGGAGCTGTCGACGAGGGAAAAGTTTGATCGCTGGATGATCAACGAAGGTTACCGAAGATTGTAAGTCAAAAAAATCATTCAAGATTTCAAGATAACGAACGGGTGGCTGACACAAGTAGCTTCGTCTTCGTCTTCATGCTCACACACGCTCTCATCTTCTCATTCGCCTGCGTCCACTACTCGATGAAGGAGAGTCTCCAGTCGTCCCGCGACAACTTTGGCTTCACCTTTGTCATTGCCCGTTCGGCGGCCCTGGTGCTGCACGTCGACGTGGCCATCATCCTGTTCCCCGTGTGCCGCACCCTCATCTCTCTGCTGCGCCAGACGCCCCTCAACGGCATCATCCAGTTCGACAAGAACATTAGCTTCCACATCGTCACCGCCTGGTCCATCGTCTTTTGGTCCTGGGTTCATACTATCGCTCACTGGAACAACTTTGCGCAGGCCGCTATCAAGAACAACTTGGGTATCTACGGATGGTTGCTCGCCAACTTTGTCTCGGGACCTGGCTGGACTGGATATGTTATGCTGATCGCCCTCATGGGTATGGTTATCACATCGGTGGAGAAGCCCAGGAGAGCCAACTATGAGCGTTTCTGGTACACTCACCACATGTTCATTGTTTTCTTCTTCTTCTGGTCCATCCACGGCGCCTTCTGTATGATCCAGCCTGATGTTGCGCCTTTCTGCACCAGTGTTGGTGCCTCGGCCGTCGGTGTCTTCTGGCAGTACTGGATGTACAGCGGTTTCATCTACTTGGCTGAGAGAATCGCCCGTGAGGTTCGTGGCCGCCACAGGACTTATATCACCAAGGTTATCCAGCACCCCAGCAACGTTTGCGAGATTCAGATGAAGAAGGAACACACAAAGACGCGAGCCGGCCAGTACATCTTCTTCTGTTGCCCTGCTGTGTCACTTTGGCAGTACCACCCCTTCACCCTGACAAGCGCTCCTGAGGAGGACTACATCTCGATCCACATGCGATGTGTTGGTGACTTTACCAAGGCTGTTTCTACGACTCTGGGCTGCGAATGGGGCAAGAAGAAGGGCGACGCGAGCCAGGTTGTTGGTGTTAACGGCAACAACGGAGAGGTTGACCCAGCTCTTCGCCGAGTCCTCCCCCGTGTCTACGTCGATGGCCCCTTTGGCTCTGCCTCGGAAGATGTCTTTAAGTATGAGGTTTCGGTTCTCGTCGGTGCTGGTATCGGCGTGACACCATTTGCCTCTATCCTCAAGTCCATCTGGTACCGGATGAACTACCCCCAGAAGAAGACGCGCCTCTCCAAGGTCTACTTCTTCTGGATCTGCCGTGACTTTGAGTCTTTCGAGTGGTTCCGCTCCCTGCTGCTGGCCGTCGAGGCGCAGGACCTGGACCACCGGATCGAGATCCACACGTACCTGACGGCCAAGATCAAGGCCGACGACGCTACAAACATCATGATCAACGACGCCAACGCCGACAAGGACACCATCACGGGCCTACGCAGCCCGACCAACTTTGGCCGACCCAACTGGGACATGATCTTCCGGGGCATCAGGAAGCTGCACAGCCCTGCCGAGGCCGGAGTCTTTTTCTGCGGACCCAAGGGACTGGGCAGCGCTCTTCACGTGTATTGCAACAAGTACACCGAGCCTGGGTGAGTTTTTTTTTAATACTATATGACAGTGACATTTTTGGCTAACCAAGATTACAGATTCTCTTTTGTCTGGGGCAAGGAGAACTTCTAAGCCTGACCTATATCTTACTGTGTAAGAGGAACGGATTGGAAGAGATTGTATCATCAGAAGCCATCTTGGTTGGGGGGGTTTTAGACAAAGAGACCACGGTCTTGAAGAGCTTGGAGTTAACATTTTAATAAGGATACCGTACAAGCCAAACATTTCTTCATCACGAGGCAAAATTCGCTGCTTTCAGATTTTTCAATAAAGTTGCTATACCAGCCAATAATTATCACCTACGCATGGGATGCCTCCTCGGGTACCGGGGAACTTTTAAGCGAGAGTAGTCGTCCGGAGCCAAGTTCATGCATCTTGCCTATAGTCACCGTGAAATAATCCGAACCTGAGGCGCAGGCGAGTGGTCTCGATCTTGTAGGTTTGAGTTATCTCGATTGGCTCCGAGGCGTTCTGAAACGTTTCATGGCCAATGTGCTGCGGAATATCTACGGGGAGGCCAATGATGACGACGTCTAGTGGAGAGAAACAGGAGGGAGTCTTGTCAGAGATGGCGTGTGTCCCTGTTGATCACCCGGCTCCGTCGGACGCGGCATGTCCGTGTGATAGTTTGAGCCTACGGCGGTCAGCCGGGGAGAAATAATCAACTTCGGTGAACATGTCAAAAAAGATAGAACGGGGTCTAGTCTGGGGAAAGTCAATTGATCGAAGATGTGGCATGTTTGGTGTAGAGATTACGGCGACCGGCATGTACAAGTCACGAGCCTATCCGAGTTGCGCCGAGTCCAACGATGGACGTGGCTTAGATAGAAAGGAAAGGGTGGGATGGGAAGACACTTCACTTTTTCTCCAACACATGCCCAGAACCATCTAAGGCTGCGGTCAGTCCTCGGATGCAACCATCCAACGAGGCTTGTTCAAACTAGCGAAAAAAAAAGAAGGGTCCATGAGTGAGAGGCCACACACAGCCTGGAGAAAGAGAGAAGAACGACCGACCGCATGGGCTTTTCTGACCCTCGAGTGATGCCATTTCGACCTTGGTTCAACGGAAATCGAAACGGATCCCGGACCGTGCTCCTATTTGGGGCATCGGGCTAGACCTCATATGGACCAAGTCGCCCCTGGCCGACCAGCGTGACCCGTCAAATACGAACAGGGAGGGGAGATTGATGTCATTCGTTGGGTGGAGGCCTATGGGAGGATGCATGCATGTCTGTGTCTTGTCTTGTCAAGAAGAAAGCGAAAGAAAAAAAGTTGATGGGCTCTGGATTGAGGGATCAAGATGTATCCACCCCGTTGGAATAGAACGGGTACGAAAAAGCCTCGACGGTTTAATCTCGACACTCGGCGACGCCACAGTTGAACAATGATCTTGCTCGATTCATGGAATTGGCTTCCAACAGCCGAAATCACCGACGTAAATCATCTTGGCATTCAAGTCACGTTTTTTTCTTCTTCTGTGTCAAAAAAGACCCAGACGACGATCAACATGCAATGGCAAAGAGGGCATTGCGTCAGGTCCAAGAGACATGCAGCTCAAGTCCACCTTTTTGGTGCAATATAGTGCCAACCAGTCAAAAATGACCTAGACCGAAAAGGGGTGGACCATTGCACCGAAAAAGAAGGGGTCACGCCTGTAGCAGAAGGATGTGCGCAGGTCCGGGCAAGCCAGAGCGCGTCGCGCTGTGACACATTTCAAAGTGATGGGGAGCAACATGCAGTTGCAGTTGCAGATGCAGGTGTTTAACCGCGGGTGATCTATTTTCGAATGGGAAAAATAGTGATTCGAGTTTCGAGAGGTTGGTGTTTCAATTGATTCATTGGGTTTTATTCATAGCAGTATTCCAAATCTATTCTTTTTCTCCTTCTACGGTAGACGTTGAATACCAATTCTCCTCCTCTAACCAAAAATCTACAGGGGTACTTTGCCACAAAGTATCCGGTACCTTTTTTAGCGTCCGTTCCTCGTACCCGTCCCCCAACTGCAGGTGCACTTTTTTTTTTAGGCTTGCCCACTCAAAGCCGCCCATCCCGACCGGGCATTCCTTTCACAGGTGGTCCCCCCGACTCACTCAACCCATCCTCTTCCCCCTCTGGGTGGCCACGCCTCTTTCTCAATCCTTCGTTCTGCGCATACCATACCAACCACCACGGGCAGTCTCTTTTTCTTGAGTTACTGCTTGTATCTCTTACTGTTCCTTCCACTCGTTAACTGACCTATTTTGCTTGCTTACTCTTCTTTTCCTTGCGTTGTTTTTCCCACCTCTTTTGTCACTGACTCGCCGTTGCTTGCTCAACTACCTCACCTCTTGACAACGACGCGCGTGCCATTCTCCCTTTTTACCCACCTCACACAAGCCGGAGCAACCAACTACCTGCTTGATCTGTCGCCCACGCCACGTACCCCCTCTCAATAACATATTCGATCCGAGACGGGCCCTGTTGTTGATTTTTCCTGTGTCTTTCATCCAACTTGGCCCTCGTGGGTATCTCCAACACCCCCTTGACATTTATTGTCGTCATTCAATCATCGCCTTCTCGACTGGCCTTGATTGAATCGTCCGTCACACTTGCTATCATCAACTCCAGCAAGACTTGCCGAGATGCAGATTCGACGATTCTTACTCCTGGGCCTGCTCCTCGGAGCTGAAGCCTCTAAGCTCGTTGTCCGCCAGAACACCAACTCGGTTGAAAGCGGCGCGACCGCAGGAGAGAGCGAGGCTACCCAGGCTGAACCTACAACGGCCGCAGAGCCTTCTCCCACCGAAGATACTACCAACGAACCCGCTGAGACTACCAACAATGAGCCCACTAGCGCGGCGGAGCCCACTGATGAGAGCACAACCGACTCCTCCGACACCACGACTGACTCTGGAGATACTACCGTTACCCGAACTGTCACCATCACCGATGCCGATGTCAAGACAGTGAGCCAGCAGACGACTGTGATGCGAACCATCACTTCTACCGTCGTGGTTACTTCGACTGCGTTCGCGACCACCACTGTTACTAGCAGCGATGCCGATACCGCGACTGCTACCGTATATAGCACCACTACCGTGTGGGCCAACGAGAAGCGTGCCATCAACCTCGCCCCCCGAACTGTCGGCAGCTACGACGAGCTCATTATCGATGTGCCTGCGCCCACCATCACCTCGGTCCCTGAATCCTTCAACAACGAGCACTATGGCCTCCGCGCTTTCCGACGAGGCCTCGAGAAGCGTGCCACCATCACCAAGCTCGTTACCGTTACCGTTGGTGAGGACAGCGATAAGACCGTTGTCAACACCGTCGCTCGAACCGTCATTTCTACCGTCAGCAAGGAGACCAAGGTCACCAAGACCATCACCGAGACCGAGCAGGCCGATGCCAAGACCACGGTTACTTCCACCAGCGTCCTCACTATTACCTCTACGAGAGTTACTACGGGTGTTGTTCAAACCGTGACTGTTGCGTCCTCGGGAGATTATGGCTCCGCCGGAACTGGTGTCCCTGAGTCGGACAACAACAACAGCAGCAGCAGCGGTGGTGACGATGGTGGCCTGTCTACTGGTGCCAAGGCTGGTATCGGTGCTGGTGCTGGTGTTGCCGGTCTTGTCATCATTGGTGCCCTGATCTGGTTCTGCGTCAAGAAGCGCCGCAACGACAAGCACAAGGCCGAGTACGACGATGTCTTTGGCTCGTCCGAGGTTCCCGTTGGCGGCCCCGTCAGCGGCTCTGGTACCGCTCCCAACATGTCCCAGGTTTCTCCCGTCACTGCTGCTTCGACTCTGGCTCCTAGCCGCAACCCTACCAAGGGTTCCACTCCTGAAGGCTACCGTGGCACCGCTCTTGGTGATGGCCGTGCCGGTTTCGCCAAGCCCCAACCCTACGGACGTGCCTACATGCCCGCGAGCCCCGAGACCAACTACTCGCGCACTACTGGTGGTGACAACATGGGCGGCGTGAGCCCTGAAACCAACTACTCTCGTGTCGCTGGAGCTGAGAATGGTTCTCCCAACTTTGCTGCCGCTGAGATGCACAGCCCTGCCAACACAGCTGAGCTCGCCAGCGACAGCGCCGCTGCTAAATGGCACCAGAACGACGCCGCCGAGATCGACGGTAACCAGGTGACAAGTGCTCACGGATCATCGCCTCCAGCGAATGTGTATGAAATGCCGGCGCAACCTTACAGGTAAATCGGGGTGTAGCCATGTGCCCAAGTATAGCGGCCATGGCAAAAAGGAAGGAAAAAGGAGGAAAGCGAGATTCTTGATTTGACCTTTTCTACGAGAAGATCTGATTGGGAGAGGGAATAATAATGTCAGATACTTGTACATACGTTGTAACACCCATTTTTTCCTTGCGTCTATCATGCATGAACCTGTACACAGCGGGATTGAAGAGGAGGGATTTCCGCACCTCATACCCTTTATATTCCTTTTTGTTGCCATTCATTTTTCGTGGTGTAAGGACCGTGATATTGATATCTTCTACGGACTCGTACGTTTGGATGTTTGTTTGTTTGAAAGGTGTGATTGGAGTGAAATGATACATATGGCGAGGGACGACAAGGTTTTCCCAGATGTTTTAGTTAGGGGATCCTGTCACGTTAATTGAGTAAACAGCGATGATCAATGTAGCCCATTTTGCGCCATGTTTCTGCGTGTCTGAGTTTTGAGTGGTTGGTGATGATGGATCATGGCTGATTTGGAATCTGTGCGAGCTTGTTGTGACTGGTTGTTTGTGGGACGAGTGACGATGTGGTACGGATGGTGGCACTGGATGATTTCGAGTCATTTTAATCTTGATTCTTTGCTCATTACTCAGGTAGTCAGTCATTGACTTGTGAATATAGACTATGTAAATTCAAGCTGTGTAAAAAGCAATATGACAAGCAGCGAGCATAGGTGGTGATGACGGGATAGTCTGGATCTGACCCTCCACATGAAGTGAGTGAGTGGGCGATGAACAAGTCGGCCGCCTAAAGTGGCCGTTATCGGTGGCGCGATGCCGTGCATGGACGGGAAGGGTAGGATACATGCATGCAATGGATAAATGCGCAACTGCCAAGACAAGGGAGAGAGAGTTCACGAGAATCGATCGTAACAAGAGGAACTGCAGTAGATCTCTTTTTACTTTGGATTCTCACATGTTACGCATCTGATACTTCGCCTCTGATTCAATTGCCACCGCAAACAAACCCCTTGGAAAGAACTCACTCATGAGTATCTTCCTCTTGATAGTAGCGTTCCATCTGCCCGTAAAAGGTCTCGGCGAGACTAAAAAAACCCACCCAATCTCAATGATTCTCCTCTTGACTCTTCCCCTTCCCCCACGATGAAAAGAGAGCACGGCCTATGAGCAAGGACTTGATGGTCTGACAAAGAGCGGAGCTTTTGTCATAAAACGATACCTATCTGATTTTTTTATCTCTCGCGTGCCGCCAAGACTAGTTTGGTTTGCTATGTGGCGCGGCCTTTTTTTTTCTTCCTTCACGCCAACCCCATTCTTGACAGCTGTATCGTTCGGTTTCTTCCAGAAGGGAAACTTCCGTTGGAAGAGGAGAAGAAGCGGTTTTATCCCATTGTGAGTTTTTTCCTTTCTTTTTTCCTTATCTTTTTCATCTTAAAGTGTATGAAAGGCTCATCCTTGTGTAGATCTCGGCAAATCCATCAAACTTTGAACCATGGCCAACAAGTCCGAGTTTGCGCCTGGTGAGGAAACCACCACCACGCCTCACACCTTGGGCGATGATGAGGCTCAAGTTCAGACTCATACGGCTGAGGATGAGAAGAGACTAGTGATGAAGCTAGACTTTTACATCATTCCCCTTGTAATGGTTCTTTACCTCTTTAGTTTCCTGGACAGGTTTGTTTGTTGTTTCTCTTGATAATCAGTCAGTCTTTTTTTTCCTGGTTTGGTGACTAATTCGAAACTTTTAGAGTCAACATTGGTAATGCGAGGTTGTACGGTCTCGAAGAGGATCTCAACCTCTCTTCGGAGCAGTTTCAGGTTGCCGTGTCTATCCTGTTTGTCACGTATCTGCTCTTCGAGGTTCCTTCCAATCTCGTCTTGAAGCTCTTTACTCCTCGGCGCTGGATCGCCTTCATCGCTGCCGCGTGGGGTCTCATTGCCACCCTCATGGGTCTGGTCAACTCATATGGCGCCCTCATCGCTTGTCGTCTGCTGCTCGGAGCTGTCGAGGCTGGTTTGTTCCCTGGCTTGACTGTTTACCTGACTTTCTTTTACACGAAGCAAGAACTCGCCCTGCGCGTGGGATACCTCTTCGTCAGTGCCGCCGTTGCCGGTGCCCTCGGTGGTCTGTTGGCATATGGCATCGGTCACATGGACGGTCTGCACGGTATGAGTGGATGGCGCTGGATCATGATCATTGAGGGTATCCCGAGTTTTCTGATCGGCATCGTGACGTACTTTGCTCTGCCCAACGATGCTGAGACGGCCTACTTCCTCGACGACAAGGAGAGGAAGCTGATGCGGGTGAGGCATGCGCGTGAGTATGGAAACACAGAGTCTAGTCGTGAGTTTAGTAAGGCGGATATGCTCTGCGCTTTCAAGGACTGGAAGGTGTGGGCGTTTTGTGTTGCGCAGTTTGGTGTTGATACCATGTTGTATGGTAAGTCTCCAAACATTTTGCTTCGACCTTTCTTGAGTATGATTTGATTCTAATGGGCGTTTGCAAGGCTTCTCGACTTTCCTCCCTACCATCATCAAGGATCTCGGCGATTGGACGGTTGCAGAGACTCAGCTGCTCACAGTGCCGTGCTACTTCCTCGGTGCGGCAGCATACATGACAACAGCTTATCTCTCGGACCGTATGCAACGCCGTGGGCTATTCTGCGTCATCTTTGGTCTCATCAGCGTCGTTGGATACGCAGTGCTGCTGGCAGACGTGGCCTCGGGCGTTCACTACTTTGGATGCTTCCTCGTTGCGGGTGGACTGTATGTTGTTGTTGGTCTGCCACTGGCTTGGGTAAGTTTGGCATGAGATGTGTAAGACGAATGTGTGTGATTTGACAGTTGTGTGTGTTTAGTTGCCGACAAACTCACCACGATATGGAAAGCGTACAACTGGTACGGGTATGCAGTTGACCTGGGGAAATGCGGCGGGCATCATGTCTGCTTTTATCTAGTGAGTATACCCTCCTTCGAAAGGAGAGAGGGAGCCTCTTGCTGACAAGACCGGAAAGCCCTGCCAAGGACAAGCCCCGTTACACTCGAGGTCACGCCGTGACACTCAGCATGGTGGCTCTCGGAACAATCATCTACGGATTCCTCTGGTGGTGGTACAAGCGGGTGAATGAGCAGCGACAGGCTGGTGCAATGAAGGAAAAGTATCGAAACATGCGTGAGGATGAGTTGGCAGAGCTTGGAGATGAGAGTCCACGCTACAAGTATACCATTTGAGAGACATGGATGTGTATGAGAGAGACATGGAGTCAAGATGGTAATGGACGTTGAGAAGGAAAAGGGGTAAAAGGTGGAATAGCTCAAGCTCTGGAATAGATGGATAGATAAAGACAATAGGCATGGATGACGTCTCCCCTCGGAATCCGGCAAGCAGCATCATGGGCGGTAGCGAGGTTTATGTGTTAGTCCGATGAACCATCTCGGGAGAAAGAAGCCGTAGTAGAGGCAGAGCCTCACAAGAACGCGCAAGTACACACACACACGGGCCCTTTTTCTCATTCAAATTCCAATGTTTGTGGCTTAAAGCTGAGCCAGCCCAAGTTCGGGGGGTTGACAAAAAGCTGCTTAATGTCGTGTCCATGATGCAGGTCAACCGTGGTCTAGTTAAAAAAAAACAAATGGCGAGATGGTCGGGCTAATGGGGATGAATCGGCACGCGGATTGGATATGAGGGGGATGCATGCGTACGTCAGCTTTGTGTTGTATCCCATCAGTGCCCACAAAGCTGCAAATAGGTCACGGTCGGGGGGTTAAACCAATCAAAATTCTCCATGTAAGGAATACCTTTGCACACTACCATAATTCGCTTAAGGAGTAAGTACACAAAAGATATAGCCTTATCAGTCATACTCCCATAGCACGCGCTAACTATTAGCAACATAACACTGGGGCAAAGTACGGCTTGCAGCCTTGTGGGCACTCATGGGATGGGGGGCTTGCATATACGAAGTTTTTTTTCTGGGGCTGGCTGGCTGGAATATGTGCATGTGCGTGGTGGAATGTGATGATGTGAACGACAAGAGGCGAACTCGTTGTTGTTTTGTTTTTGTTGTGTTTTTATTGTATCTGTAAATTGAACTGTTCAGCTTGGGACGTGCCACTATTCAGTCCCCCTTAATAAACTTGCCGATCCATGGATGCCGCGTTTTTTTGCTTCTTTTTTTTTTTTTTACTCCCGGACATTCGGCACTGCTAACAAAGCCGCAGTAAGACTTTGGACGGCTCGCTCTTTCCATCACGAACACACTCTTTGCCACTGAATAGCCCCCTATTATTTGTCTTGAAGGGAACGGAACCAACCAATACACGTACGTTAGGTACCCCAGGAATAAACACGGTGGACCTGGAGGCTTTCTCAGCATTGGTTCCAAAATTAACACACACCCGTGGACACCCCAGAAGCTTTGCCCAAGCAGGGTCCTGTGTGTGGTCAGTCAGTGGAGCAAGTGGCTTTTTAAAGCATTTGACCTCTCTCTTGTTCCCCTGGTTTCCTCACGCTGCATTCCCAATTTTTTCTCTTACTTCCTTTTTAACCTGGGTTGCCTTCGTTTCACATTTGACCCAGCCTCGTCCTTCGCTTGACTGCTTATTTTTTCTTTCTCGTTATTACTACTTCCCCCTGGAAGTTGGCTCTTGCTTCTACTTTCTTTTCCATCTCTTCCGGCCTTTCGTCTCCCCTATTTTCGAGTCAAGCCGTCAACCATCACTTGATCGAGCCATATAACGAAAACGAAAACATCTCGCATCGTACAAGAATCAATAATCACATCATCGAATCCGATTACATACGATTTTAATCACCTCATCTTTTTTTTTTACAAAACACCGACATCATGCGTTTCGCTAAGCATCTTCTTCCTCTCGCCCTCGTCATCACTGGCGTCATCGCTGCTGATGAAGATTCCACCTCCGAGGTAGCCAAGGCTAAGGCGACTGCCACCGACGAAAAGGCTACCCAGACTACAGCCGATCCCGACAAGACAAAGGGGTCTGACAAGACGGAGGAGGCCGAGGCTACGGCTACTGGAGACAATGAGGACAAGGACAAGGACAGCACCGACAAGGAGACCGAGACTGGAAAGAACAGCAAGGCCAAGGTCACTTCCGCTACTGAGACGACACAGTCAATTGTCTCGTGGGACCCTCCTCAGCCTTCGACCATGGCTCCCGATATCAACGCTTCTTCCCGATCCATCCAGGCTTCGGGTTACATGGCTTTGACTATGGTGGGCATCGTGACCATCGCCGCAGCTTTCCTATGAGAAAAAACTTATCAGAAGCTTCTGCTATTTCAGCTATTCCTTGTTGATATTCCATCAAGTCTTAAATGACCTGAAAGCATGTCATTGTTGGCGTCCAACTTCTTACTTGTTTATTTGCTTTTTTATTTATGGCGCTGCAACGGGTGGGAATTTGGGATTGGCTTTTTGGCTGGTTAATCAAGTTTAGTTGGGTGTGGACGCGTCGTCCGTGTGTATGTGGCGCTGAGACAAGACAATTTTGTTTCGCGGAAAAGGCGGGAAATTGGATAAGAGAAAGCTCTACTAGACCAGGACACTTGAAAGATAGAAGAGCAATTTTTTTTTTTTTGCCTCGAGAATAATAATTGTCCATACAGATGACTTTATTGATAATTGAAAAATGGATAACACATGTTTCGAGGTCTGGACTTGGGGGATCAGCCGATGTGGTTGAGTTGGCTTCGGGGCTAGTGGACGGAATGCGGATTCAACACACGGCCCCACCTTCGGAGTCCGGAGGTGGAAGCCGGACTGGCTAGGTCAAAGAATGAGTAGCAACCTGATTCTCAAGGTAAAATGATAATCAGCCCAACCATTTGATTTGATAAAGAATTCAAAATCCATTCGCTGGGCATCTATCTTAAGCCAAGACCACGTTGTCCTGTAAGAAACAAAGCAGCAGCTTCACAAAAAAGGCCACATGGAAACTATCCAATCACGCAACCGGTTGGCGACGTCATACCTAACCCACCCCTCTATCTGCCCAATCACTTGCGATTGCCCCGCCCCC
>JABCKD010001206.1:0-12320 GCA_013186415.1 Fusarium sp. NRRL 66088 | reverse complement strand
CCCCCTCACGGTCCCCCTCCACCACATCGTCAACGTCCACCTTTACCCCCGACATCCCTCCTCGTCTGCGAGTTTGCCGGCTTCCAAGCATGTGACGCTCTCTTTCACCCTGACGATGAGGAGGAGACTTGGATCTCACACGTTATCCACCAACACCTGAACAATATCCTCCCCCGGGTCAGTTTGTGCTGGTTCTGCAACGACGTACCGCGCTTCAAGGCCGTTTCAAAGAGTCATGAGGATCGAGAGGTGTGCTTTCGAGAGCGCATGAGACATATTGCTTCGCATTTTCGTAACGGTTGTTCGATGGATGATATCCGGCCTGACTTTTTCTTTCTCGATCATGTTCATCAACATGGGTTGATCTCTGAGGATATGTTCCAGTACGCAAAGAGGTTTCACGAGGTTCCGCAGATACCGAATCTCTATCCTGCTGGTTGGCGACCGGGTCAACAGGAAGAGGTTGTGATGGAAGCTGAGGTCGGTCGTTCGCATCGTCGTCATCGTCGGTCCGGTCGAGATCGTGGTTCTCAGGGATATTACCGGTAGCCCTTCTTGGTGGCTCTTTTTACGTTTCACATGTTAATGGTCCGTCGTGAATTCGGAGCCGATGCCCACTTATTCTCCGTCCGGTGGAGCTCCGTCTCGGCCGGGGTTTCGGTCTCGGAACAGGGATGGGGGTGCCCGGCAACTCATCACGTTATGGCTTTCACCCAGGAGGCATGATTCTCGATTACGTTTTCATCATTTCATCGATTCGTCGCATTCATCATGGGGGTTTGGGGCCTCGATCGCGTCTCTCGGTCAAGGGATCTATCAAGGTTAGTGCCCGGCCATCCGGGATACACAGAGAGAGAGCATGGGAAGGGCAGAATGATTAATGATATCATCCAAAGATTATGTCAAACGGTGGGAAGTTTCGGTTCAAGTATATCAGCGATATTTCATAACGAATCTGGCTATTAGGGTATGGACGGGGAGAGGCAGCCTGGAAGGATGGAGGTCGCAGGTCTGGTTACGTTCGGCGGGGGGGGGAGAAGGGAAGGAAAAAGAAAAAACATAGGATATAGGAGAAGAACTAGGCAGCAGTAAGAGAGGGCTGATGATTTCCTCCTTGGCCGGTCTTTGCTTATTTATTCGGCCGAGACGGAGGAACTGATTTGGGGCTTGGGGGGGAATCAAGCTGACTTGGGGAAAAAGAAATGAAACACAACCAAAGAATGAAGCAGGAGCTTGCTTTTTTGAAACAGAAGAATGTTTTGTTTCTTGTTTCTTATTATTTATATAAGAAAAAAAAATCTCTTCCAACAGATCATGTGTCGTCACAGCAGTTCATAGGGCTACACTCGCCTCATTCACAAGCTTACAAGGACGGACCGCTGCCCAAACAGAGCTTCGCCTCACTACCTGACCCAACCACACAGACGGTTTTTTTTCTACTCCCAACCAATGCCATTCAAGGATCAAGGATATTAGTTTCAGACGTCAAGCATGAGTGTAGACTCTTGACGTTGTCACGAGATGACTCAAAAGCGGAGCATGGGATAGATAACAAGCCCGATTGGAGCCAGCGAATTAAACGAGTCATTACGAGGGAGGTGAGTCACGCACTATGAATGTTTTGATGCTGTTTTGTTTTTTAAATACCATGCTTGGTATTTTTGAATCGTGTTTCTTGTGGTGTTTTGATAAAGGATGGGAGCTTTGATCCAATCATTAAGTGAGGGTTGACAGCCCTGCGAGAGTGCAGGCATGATAGGGCTTTGATTCGTTTGAGTTGGTACATTGGCGTTACAGTAGGGCTTGTCTATCACAGACGAGTCATCCTAGGGCGAAGAAACAAACACATCTTCAAGTCTCAGTCACACGTCCCTCTGTCTGCCCTGTCAAGTGACGTCTTTTGTCCACCCCCAACTGACTCTCTGACACATTCCACATGCACCTCATCAGTCACTGCTTGGTCTCAAATCCATGCATAATTTACAAACCGAGGGTATCCTAGTGTTCCATATGCTACATAGTCATACATGTTATGTTATACATACTCATCGCTGAGGTCCATGCTTACCTATCAGCCTCAACCTCTGTCTCCGCGCTGACCCAAAGAGCGGCCGGTAATACACACGAGACGTCCTCTCTCCTCTCGGATCATGTCCAAGCAGGGTTTTGTCGACATTCTTGTACCGAACTTCATACTTGACCCACCGCTCCAAACCGGGTATATGGATGCCCAGCGACGGTAGCGCCAGTAGCGTCAACGTAGTTGTCACATGCTGTGAGTAGTGATCCCTCTCACGTTCCACGCCGTAAAGAGCCGGCAAGGAATATCGGATCTTGCCCGGTGCATAGTGTTTGAGCAGCTTTTCAAGCCGGGCCCTCCGCATGGGTGGTAGCGCCTTACGGAACGCCTTGGCATACTCTGCTCGGAAGGGCTGCACGAGAAACACGGGGCGGTTGTTGTATCCGATTCGAACCCAGTAGCGGCCGTCAAACATCTTGGATCTCTTCCAGCCCATGTTGCGGAACCCAGGGTTAGCCTCAGCGATGTCCTTTGCCTCATCCTTGTCGAAACGAACACGATGGTCCAGAACCCCGAATAGCTTCGCCATAGGTAGAGGTTGATTAGACGTGTAAGGAGCTCGGGATAGGAACCATTTGACCGAGTTTCCTTGTATTATCGGATCAAACAAGACACCCGACATGGCAAAAGCCTTTGGAGGGGATGAGCTCGGGTTGGGAGCTAGGTCGGGAATAAGTCGATTCACGACGTTTTCGAGGTTAGTTAGAGGCGGCAGATGATACTCGGGAGTGACAAAGTCTATCAGCTTCCGAACTGCAATAGCCATGATGAGCCTCCGATGATCCTTTCGAAGCTCATTATTTGGGTTCAATGACGGCCTCTTATGCCGCCCCTTGAAAGGGCGCAAAGTAGGAAACTGAATCAACAAGGTTCCCGCATTGGGATCAAAGTCCTTGATGATGGCCTCTCGCACAAGATAGCGATGCGCTTCAGCTTCCTCAAGCTTGGTTCTTCGCTTTGCCCTATCAGCCAAGGCCAAGATGGCAGGCTTCTGCAGAGCTTTCGGGAGCTCATGATTTCGGACCAGATACCTGATGGCATTCCGTGTCGTCAACGTAGGATCCTTGTTAGTTTTATCCTCGACCCAGGGGACATTGTTTGCCTCGCAAGTGGCAATAAGTCTATCCTTGTCAAACTCAAGTAGTGGCCTGTAGATCATGACACCTCCGTCTTCGATATCCAACGGCTTGAGGTAGGGCTCGTTAGGCTCCTCTTCCGAGGGATTGTGTCCCGGATACCGGTCAACAAGTTCCTTTTCAAGGCGTTTAAAGCCGTGTTTCCATGGCTCGGCCATCTTCTCATCTCGGAAGATGGATCGCAGACGCTTCATTTCCCGTACAGGTGGTCTAAAACTGAGAAAGGGGGACCCCTGGCGCTGGTCATCGATCAATCCGCTCTTGTATACGCCGTGCATGTCGTAGCACTCTGGGATCGAGTTTGCCTCTCGTATCCCTTGCAGCCCTCGATATCCATGTCCTCCAAGCAATCGCATTAGAACCGTCTCGTATTGGTCGTCTCGATGGTGCGCAAAGAAGAGACTCGTAGCACCCAGATAATTACACTGGCCCCCGAGAGCGCGGTATCGATACGTTCGAGCTAGTCCCTCGAGGTTCGGGAGCTTGCGAGGATCAAGGCCATTGCGTTTCTCCTCCTTCCAGGGGATTGCCGTGACAGTGGTCTTGAGATCGAGCTTCCTCAGCACCCGCGCGACCTTTGTAGCCTCTTCGGTACTCTCATCGCGCAGTCTGTGATCGACGACGACTGCAATGGCGCCATGGGCGGGATTGTCGGCGATCTTGAAGTGGCGGAAGGTTTGGAGCATGCGAGAGGTAAGAAAGGCGAGGGCCATGGAATCAACACCTCCACTGATAGCCAGGACTATCCCTTGAGTTAGTACCATCACTCAATTAGATGTTGCAGAGAAACATACCTACGCGCTGAGGCCTAGCAGACCGGGCCGCAGGGAACCGCGGCGGGCATACGGCTTCGACAGCATCTCTAAACTCGGCGATGGAGATGGGCCGAGGGGCATGGTGAAAGACGCGAGCTGCCGTAGTCATTCCATTATATTCCTCGAGGGAGATCTGGGCCGTGATTGGCCATTCGACGGAACAATTAGTTCGGAGGGGGAGTGCGAAAGCTGAAGATGGTGGTTTAAAAAAAAAAGTGATGATATCGGAATTGGAGGCTGGTCCGGTTGAGTTTGCGAATCCCGGTGGTAGCTGCATAGTGGGGCCGCTGTAATGTTAGTGCTCAGCCGCTATAACCACCACCATCAGAACTTCCTCCTCTTACACGTACACTTACAACTCGTTGATTTATGAATGCCCTATATAATTCTAGTTCTTATATGCCTTTCCACTCCAAAGAGGAAGCTACATGAAAAACATATGACAGCGGCGTAAATGCGCTGCTATTCCCAACCAACACCTCAAAGCTCCCGCTCTCCATCAACCAAGCATCCAACGTCTCATCCCAGATACTTGTGGCATACTTGAGAGGGATGGTGATGTACGCCAACTTGGCTTCCCCGGCTGGAACAAAGACCTTGGCAAATCCCTTTAGTTCTTTGATGGGTCGTGAAACCTTGGACTCGCTGATCCGCTTCACATAGGCCTGGCAGGTCTCGCTACCGTCTATGGTCGAAGTGTTCGTCACCGCTACCGAGATGTGTAGTTGGCTGTCGAGGCCAGATACATCCATGGTAACTTTCAAGTGATCCAGCTCAAAGGAAGCATATGATAGGCCGTGACCAAATGGCCATTGAACAGGTCGTTTCGTCTTTTCGTAGAAACGGTAGCCAACGTGGATATCCTCGGTGTAGTAGCATCTTCCAGCCTCGGACCTGTAGCTGAGAAAAGCAGGCGTGTCTTCGATATGCATTGGCCACGAAAGGGGTAGCTTTCCAGATGGACTTGTCTTGCCTAGGAGAACATCGGCGATGCTGTGGCCGCTCTCGTTGCCACCGTACCACGATTGTAGCACAGCAGGAACTTCGCTCCATGGCCCCGAGACAGGAGTGCCTGATTGGATAACAACAACAGTGTTTGGGTTGGCGGTGCATACTCTCGATATCAACTCGGCCTGTCGTCCAGGGAGTCCAAGTTCAGTACGATCTGAACCTTCCGACTCCCATTCAGGACCCAAGCCAACAGACAAGACGACCTGGTCCACAGTCTTTGCCAGCTCCACGGCCTCGTCGAGATCCGATCCTTGATCGGTGCAAGGGGCACAGCCAATGCGTATACCTCCGGCTCCAAAGACAGGTGCTCCGGCTTTGTTGAGGTTGGAGGTTGCAGCGCTGCCGAAATTGACTCTGAGATGGTACACTTTGCCGGCCTCGAGTTTGGTGTAGCCAATCTCTTCCACACTACCTGAACCAAAGAAGCTTTCTCCTCTAGTTTGCTTCTCTGCGTTGTCGACAATGAGTTCGTCATCGAGGTACAATTTGGCGGTACCAGCAACCGTGAGACCGAATGCGTACGTCTCGGCTTGCTCAACCACAAAGTCGGCCTCGACGGTAGCAAATAGAACATTGTCAGGAGTGACAGGGTTGCTGTAGTCGTAGAGAACGATGTTCGTGTCATCAAGCTCGAATGTTTCTAGGGGAGTTTCCTTGTCTTCCCATGGTGGTGAGCTGTAAATGCTCATCAAGAAATGGCCGAGTTTCCCGCTCTTTGGACTCCGGACTAGATCTCCTAGCACGGGCAACATGTTGTAGATTCGACATGCTTCAGCATATTGCACTGGGCTCTCTAATTTGGCGTTTAGTCCCTCGAGGATAGATACTGAGCGATAAGGGCGGAGTGACGCTGATCCGCCGCCACAGAAGAAGGGCTTCTTGAGGTCAGGTCCAATAACTGCGATCTGAGTATTTATTAGCGTCGAGCGAGGAGCAATTAAAATTTGACAAACTTACACTCTTGGAACTATCTAAAGGCAGAGTATTTCTCTCATTCTTGAGAAGAACTATGCTCTCGGATGCCAACCTCTTCAAGACGTCGCGGTCACTCGCAGAGTCAAGACAAATCTCGGGACCCGACTCTGGGACCCCCGACTTTGAGCACCTCTCGATAAGCTTCAAGACAGAAGATACCCTCTGGTTGATCGTCTCATTGGTTATCTTACCCACACTCATAGCAGTCGACACTTTCTTACCTCTCCACTCAGTTGGACCTGGCATCTCAAGGTCCAAACCAGCATTAATGGCCTCGACAGTCGAGTACGTTCCAAACCAATCACTGAGGATACAGCCGTCATAGTTCCACTCTCTTCGGACGATATCTTGGAGTATATCAGAGTTCTCACACATGTGTAGACCGTTAACCCTATTGTACGCCGTCATGAGGGCCCAGGGGCTGGCATCCCGAATAGCCAACTGAAAAGGGAGGAGATAGATTTCACGTAGCGCTCGTTGACTGATGCGGCAATCAACGAGGGTTCGCTCGTGTTCCATATCATTCGCCACAAAGTGCTTCAGAGATGATGCGATGCCTCCCTTTTGGACGCTTGAGATTATGGCACTGGCCATGGTGCCGCTGAGAAGGGGATCTTCAGAGAAGGACTCGAATCCTCGTCCACCGATAGGACTTCTGTAAGTGCAACTATTTAGTAATCTTCAATTTCACGTTAATGACCGTTGTTGACGTACCTCTGGATATTGACTGTTGGTCCAAGCCAGACATGCGCGCTCTTTGCGTGACACTCGCGAGCTATCAAATCTCCCGCCTCCTTCATCAATTCCTTATTCCACGTTGCACCCAAGGCTGTCCCACAGGGTAGGCAAGCTGCGGGAACGCTGTCAAAGAACTTGGTGCCCCGAACGCCATTTGGGCCATCCGACATGCGAAGCTTGGGGATGTTGAGGCGCGGGATGCTAGCTGTGTGCCAAAAGTCAACGCCTGCTAACCTGTTAGTAAAGGTGAAAATGCAACATAAGGAGTATTACCCGAGAGCAAGGCTATCTTCTCGCTCGTTTTCATGTCTTGAAGGAGTTTCTCCCGGGTTGGGGTAGTAATATGGAAGCTACCCATGGTCTCAAGTTTGATGTAGCTGAGGGTACAAACAGGGGAGTGTATGTTGAGGTATCAACGAGCCCTTCTCATAGGTTATCAGAAAACACTGTCGTTCATTAATAAGTATAGTTGTTTGCGTAGAATATGCAGCTCGAATGCGAGGAGAGTGCAGGTAGTCCTGACCGAGGCCGCAGGAAGTGGAAGGGGTCATATTTTATGAAAGGATTTTGAACGACCTTGTGACCTGAGAGATAGGGAATAATAGTAATCAATTCTCCACGGAAATCATCACGCTTTGTCTCGAGTCACCGGAATTCCCACTTGTAAAGGAGCTTAGCTCCAAGCATAGTATTGCTTGCCGACGCTCCCCGAACAGACATCCACCACAATACTAGGATCCCTAACGGCGATCTAATGGCTCCTATTGGACTATCAGGGGTCAGAAGACGCTTGCCGACTCTCCCCGAGGGAAAGGATGTTAGTTTAATCCTCTGCTTGCCGAGCCTCTCGAACAAACTGAACTAGGTTCTGGACCAACGAATTGACGTGATGATGCAAAAAGCTAACCTGGGGGAGCTGGGGTAACGGCAGTGGAGCCCCGTGTGTATGTTGTAGATATAATTGTCATGCTGCATCACCAGAAAGACGGCATTCAGCACTTCAATCTTCAGTCATCATCTACACGCAATGGGTCTCAAGAACAACAAGGAGCCTTCGGGCAATGCTTTGGCAGGGGTGCTTCCTCGGGACTCCAAGCCTTGGTACCGTGTGCCGCATCTTCTGAAACTCAACCTACTCTTGTTGATCCCGCTCATGTCCTCTTCCGTGGCTGGTTTCGACGGTAACTTCTCTCTTTCACTACAACTTCTTCCCATTCTAACGCGAGACTATCAGGTTCCTTGATGAACGGACTTCAAGCACTCCCATCATGGAAAAACGACTTCAATAATCCCAAGGGCCACACTCTCGGCTTCGTCAACGCCGCCCAGTCATTCGGTTCCATCCTCGCCCTGCCTCTCTGCGGTCTCCTTTCCGATAAAATCGGTCGAAAGAAGACACTTCTCCTCGGTGGCATCATCATAACACTCGCTTCAGTCATCCAGGCTGCTGCGGTAAACTATGGCATGTTTGTAGCCTCACGAGTCCTAGTGGGTGTAGGTGCGATCACTATCATCCAGCCGAGTCCGATGCTTATATCTGAGCTGTGCTATCCTACTCATCGTGGAATCTACACTGCCCTCTTTTGGACTTTTTACTACTTTGGCTCTATTATCGCGGCTTGGAGCACGTATGGCTTGCAAAAGCACATGCCGGCCAGTGTTTGGGCGTGGAGGGGCCCTTCCATCCTACAAGGCGGTCTTCCTATTCTCCAGCTCCTGTTTGTAAGTTCCACAGCTTGACTCCGATTAAGACAAGGAACTAAAGTGTGCGCCAGTGGTGGAAGCTCCCCGAGTCCCCCTGATGGCTCATCGCCAACGATAGAAGCCAAGAGGCCAAAGCCACTCTCGCGACATTTCACACAGGCGGTGATGAGGATCATCCCCTTGTCTCATTTGAGATGAACGAGATCACCAGAGCACTCGAGATTGACAAGGCGGCTGAGGGTGTCAAGTGGACCGCACTCGTGTCGACCCCTGGCAACAGGAAGCGAACCCTGATCACTTGCCTGCTGGGCTTCTTCTCTCAGTGGGTTGTAAGTAGCCAGATGACCCCTCTGGGTAGATGAAAACTAATGTTTGCAACAGGGTAACAGTGTCGTTTCGTTCTATCTTACCTTAGTTCTCGACACTGTCGGAGTCAAGGACCCCGATACTCAAACTCTGATCAACGGCCTACTCCAACTCTTCAACTTTATCGCAGCCATCATCGCGGCGTTCCTAGTGGACCGTCTCGGTAGACGAACTCTCTGGAACTGGTCCGGTATCGGCATGCTCATCTCCTTCGTCATCTGGACCATCTGCTCCGCCAGATTCACCATTGAGAACTCAAGCGGACTAGGAGTCGCAGTCATTGTCTTCATCTTTGTCTACTTCTTCCACTACGACTTGGCATACACACCTCTCGTCTTTGCTTACCCCACCGAGATTCTGCAGTACTCTATTCGATCCAAGGGATTGAGTCTTGAGCTTGGTATCGTATACGGCTCGCTTGTGATCCTATCGTTTGTCAACCCCATTGCTCTTGATGCTATTGGGTGGCGGTACTACATTCTCTTCTGTTGCATCACGGCTGTTGCGGTTATTGCGAACTGGTTCCTTCTTCCTGAGACAAAGGGTCGTTCATTGGAGGAGATTAGTGAATTGTTTGATGGACAGGATGTTGCTGGGGCCGCGAGGGAAGCTACAAAACTGGAGCTTGGGGATGTCAGCCATATTGATGAGAGGGATTTCTCCAAGGCGGATGAGTAGAGTGTGGTTGGATGGGGCTACAATAGGACGACAACTTGGCTTTATTGGTATCAATGACGTCTCCAAGAGGAGGCATAGGGCACAATACCAAAGAGCACCATGTCCTCGACTTGATACACAACTTAGATGTTTACCTCCTCTACTATTTATTCGCTTACAGCATCCCACTCCGCCCTCAGAATCTCAAGACTAACCTGCAAATTTCTCGACTCTCCACTCCAACGACTCAAAATATGCATCGCCTGCTGAACCGAAGCCTTCCACCCCGGCGGCATGGCTATAGAATTTACCCTCGCGGCAGCAAGCAGGCACAAGGCAGCTCCAAAGGCGATGCGAGTCATGTACCAAGTTCCGTGGTGCCGATGGTGATGTGTCGCGTCGTTGATCATCCCCATCGAGGCTTCGAGACAAGTAAACGCTAGCGGTTCAATGTCCTTTCTATGTTTGATAAGCTCGGTTTGGGGTGCGTGGATCATGAAATAGAGGAATGGTTGAAAGATCCAGGTTTGAGTTGTGAGGAAACGACTCCTCACATGTAGGCCCAGTTCGTTTGTTGATTCGAATATTGGTTCTTCAACTTGAAGGGCTTTAGGTAGGTTGTTTACCCTGTGACTCAATATCAGTGGCTGCTCCTGGGAATGTCATCATGTTGCCTACCAAGCTGTCACTTTTTGGTCAAGCTGCTCTGCTTGTCTCTGTGTGGTGACAATGTCCCTCATCCAGGCAGTTGGTGACTGGTCATATAGATTGTAGATAATCTCATTACCGATTCGTCGTAATGATGTTTCCGAGAGGTAAAACATCCAACTATTCAGCTTTGAGCGATTTCCAGGAGACTCATCGTCCAACTCAGCAGGGGAATCAGAAGACTCTGGGGGATGCGGAAAAGCATAAGGGAATGGTAGGTCTTCAAGGCCAGAACTGGTCACGCGTAGTTCGTTTGCTAATTCACTTGGAAGGGTTAGATATTGTAAACCACAGAACATTCATCTTTCGGAGAACATACCACTCTGATTGCATACAAGACCAGTATAACCTTTGAAGCAGCCGCCCCTCGCCCGTCTGAAACTCGTCTGGCGAGAAAGACCTCGACTGAATATGTAGTTTCAGTTGAAGGCTTGCCTGGCTAAACTGTAACCAAGCAGCAACCGGGCGGATCGAGTACATCTCGTACACGCCACAGAAGAAGTGGCATTGCGTCGACAACAAAGATAGTGGTTGGTTACTGAGTATTGTTCGACATCTGGCAAAGCAACTTTCTCCCAGCTGTCTCGAGGCGCCAACTTTGTCAGGGCTCGCGGGGGAATACTTATCAAAGGTAGAGGGCCTGTAGGGTGCCGAGATGATTCCAAGCGCACACGCAATGAGCTTTGAGTTGTAAGTCACAGGGTCGGTTTGAGGTTGAGAAGGTACTTACAACGAGTGCAGCCTGAACAGAGTTCCCAACGCCGTTTCGAATACACTCATCTGCAGCCTCAGCAAGAGTTGTCGGATCCAGGATGGGATTCTTGGTGTGGACATTGGCAAGAAAATCCTTGATGGCAGATTCGATGACTAAAGAGCTTGGAAGGGCATCTTTGAAAATATCCACGCTGGTTGAACTCGGTACTTGGCCATGATTTCTTGAATCGACGGGTGAAGCCCCTGGGTTGGAAGGAAACTGGTGGTTGTCTTGGTGTATCAAGGCCAGAGATCGGCCATGGAGTTGTAGTCCAAGTCCTTCAAAGACGGGCCATTCGAGGATTCCTTCGGCAGCTGGATAATGTGCTGTAGGAAAGACAGTGGGCTTTACAAAGGTGTCTTTAGACGTGTCGTTTCTAATAGGCCATTTAGCTACCTTCAAGCCAATGATGGATGTGTACTTAACCCACCTTTGACCTGCAAGCCCATCGAAACGCTCCTCCATGCGTCTCTCTAGATAGTCAAGCCGATTAATAATATGCAAGCTCGCGGAATCATAACTATTTACAACACATTCAGTTACAATTCCACGACTTTTATCTAGGTATCGATCGTACTTGGAAAAATCGGATCGCAGCTCCTCGTAGACGCAGGTGGCGCCAACACTGAGACAGAAACTACATGATGGCCTCTTATTGTCGCATTTGCTCTTTCGGCCGCGACAGACAGTGCAAGCTGTAACAGAGCGTCTCCTTGGGTATGAACTCTCTGTTCTCTGGCGTTTTCTGATTTGCTGGACGGGGTTGGGCGTTGATGATGATTGGGATGGGGTGGAGTCAGTCATGGTGAGAGTTGGGCTGGGGGGATTTTAAAGAGTTGGATTTACGATCATCTTTGACTAGAATGAGAATGGAATATGCAAAGCAGATGTATAGTATTTAGACGAGAGAATGGGGCAGCAGACAGACGATCAGTGGAGATGGTTCGTGGAGTGCAGTGCAATTCATCAAATTGACATGAGGTTGTATTAACGTTGGGAGTGAGTTACGAGTCAATTTTGGGCAAGGCGGTGAAGGGGAGCAAAATTTAGAATCGCCTCGCTTCAACTCAATGAGTAAGTGAGGTGAGTGAGTGACCCATGCTCCCGGCTCCTGAGGGTTTTTGAGTTTCTGGTGTTTGGGATGGAGTAATCTTGGCGTGGGTGAAAATGAGTGACTCGAGGTGCAGAGTGAGAGGTACGATACGTCAGTGGCGGGTCTAGAGAGAAAGCATGCAGGGGAATTGCAGGGCGTATTATTTATGGAAGGCTCACAATGAAAGAGAGAAAAAAAGAACGCGGTGTGTGTGTGTGTGGTTTGTGGTGTTAGGTTCCATTTCCAACGGTGGCCGAGTCGTCGGTAACACACAATCCTTGAG
>JABCKD010001205.1:0-15158 GCA_013186415.1 Fusarium sp. NRRL 66088 | reverse complement strand
CTGAGTACCTGAGGTAAGTGGATGGTGACATTTAAAATCACGTGATGACATTGGATCGGTGGATGGCAAGCCCCGAGAGGCCGGACCGTCCGTTCTCCGCCATGAGGGAAACCAACGTATCGGGCCAAAAAGTACAGATCGCGACTTGTGGCTTGGTGGACTTGCACTTGACACGACAAATTGGCAGAGGCGGGCATCTTGCACCAACTTGCGGCGCGTCTCATTCGACTCGGCCATTACTTGGCTTCATCTAATCTATTCTCCCTTCTCTATTCATTGTTGTCCATTTAATATAATACATCCCACCAGAGAGAGATTCAACCATCTCGTCCACTCCGCCCACGATGGCGCCCCTCGTCGATAACCCCCAGATAAAGCACGCCGAGCTGTTGCGCCCGCTGTCCTTTCACTTCCACGCCTACGTCTGGCCTTTCGCCATCATCTGGCCCATCTTCCTCGCCTTCTACCTGACTCCCGACCTCTACGAGAAGCACATTGGCGCAGAGGAATGGACCGTCTTCTGGTGCGGTACCATCATCACCCTCCAGACCCTGACATGGCTCAGCACCCACTGGAGCGTCGGCCTTGAGGCAACCTTCAAGACCTCCAAGGCCAAGGACATTGAGGATGCGCTGTTGATCAAGGTCATTCCCATCGCCAACGCCGGGTCTGCCGAGATTTGCAAGCTGGTTCGCGACAAGGTGGGGAGATTCTGACCTCCATTTATTTCCAAACTTTAGCTAACATGATTATCCTAGGCTGGCGGAAAGCTCAACACCTCGTTCCTCTTCCAGAAGCGACGTTTCCTCTACGACCCCGAGGCAAAGTCGTTTGGTACTCTCAAGTTCGACATCGACTCCGAGCCCAAGGCTACTATCGGCCACTTCCAGACCGCCAAGGGTATTCAGACCCAAGTCGAGTTGTCGCGTATCGAGCAGCACTATGGCCTCAACACTTTTGACATTCCCGTTCCTACCTTCACCGAGCTGTTCAAGGAGCACGCCGTTGCGCCCTTCTTCGTTTTCCAGATCTTCTGTGTTGGTCTTTGGATGCTCGATGAATACTGGTACTACTCGCTCTTCACCCTCTTCATGCTCGTCGCCTTCGAGAGCACTGTTGTCTGGCAGCGTCAGCGTACACTTAACGAGTTCCGCGGCATGAGCATCAAGCCCTACGATATGTGGGTGTTCCGACTTGGCAAGTGGACCGAGATCCAGAGCGACCATCTTCTTCCTGGCGATCTTGTTTCTGTCGGCCGAACCAAGGAGGACAGTGGTGTCGCCTGCGACATGCTTCTGGTTGAGGGAACTGCTATTGTCAACGAGGCCATGCTCTCCGGCGAGAGTACTCCTCTTCTCAAGGATTCGATCCAGCTTCGCCCATCTGATGTCCCCCTGGACACTGAGGGTCTCGACAAGAACGCTTTCCTCTGGGGAGGTACCAAGGTCCTCCAGGTCACTCACGGAAACCCCGATCAGGAGAAGCCCAAGCTCTCTTCCGGTGTTCCCCCTCCTCCTGACAACGGCGCTATGGCTATCGTCATGAAGACCGGTTTCGAGACTTCCCAGGGTAACCTTGTGCGAACCATGATCTACTCCACTGAGCGAGTCTCTGCCAACAACGCCGAGGCTCTCTTCTTCATTCTGTTCCTCCTCATCTTCGCCATTGCCGCCGCCTGGTATGTCTGGGACGAGGGTGTCCGTAAGGATCGCAAGCGCTCCAAGCTCATGCTGGACTGCATCTTGATTGTCACCAGTGTCGTCCCTCCTGAGCTTCCCATGGAGCTTAGTCTTGCTGTCAACACCAGTTTGGCCGCTCTCGCCAAGCTTGCCATCTTCTGTACCGAGCCTTTCCGTATTCCCTTTGCTGGCCGTGTCGATGTGGCCTGTTTCGATAAGACTGGTACTCTGACTGGTGAGGACCTCGTCGTTGAGGGTATTGCTGGTCTTGCTCTGGGACACGATGAGATCAAGGACATTAAGGAGGCTGATGGTGCCCACTCCACCATGACTCCTGTCACCGAGGCTAGCCTGGAGACCAAGCTCGTTCTCGCCACCGCCCACGCTCTGGTCAAGCTTGATGAGGGAGAGATTGTTGGTGACCCCATGGAGAAGGCTACCCTTACTTCTCTTGGCTGGACTCTTGGCCGAAATGACACACTCATGAGCACAAACAAGGCTGGCAGCACCCACGGTACCGTTCAGATCAAGCGTCGATTCCAGTTCTCTTCAGCCCTCAAGCGTCAGAGCTCGGTCGCCATGGTTCACGGCAACGATATCAAGACTGGTCACAAGATTAGGGGCACCTTTGCCGGTGTCAAGGGTGCGCCCGAGACTATCCAGAAGATGCTTACCACTGTTCCCCACGACTACGAGGAGACCTACAAGTACTTTACTCGCAAGGGTTCTCGTGTTCTGGCCCTCGCCTACAAGCAGCTTACTCACGACTCTGAACTGGGCTCTGCTAGGATCAATGAGCTGAAGCGAGAGAAGGTTGAGTGTGACCTGACCTTTGCCGGTTTCCTCGTGCTGCACTGCCCCCTCAAGGATGATGCCAAGGAAGCTGTTCAGATGTTGAACGAGAGCAGCCACCGTGTGGTCATGATTACCGGAGACAACCCTCTTACCGCTGTCCACGTCGCCCGAGAGGTCGAGATTGTTGACCGTGAGGTTCTCATTCTCGATGCCCCTGAGGACAACGCCGGTGGTGAGAAGCTTGTGTGGAAGAGCGTTGATGACAAGGTCAGCATCAAGGTTGATCCTTCCAAGCCTCTTGACCCCGAGATTCTCCGCACCAAGGATATCTGCGTTACTGGTTACGCCCTCGCCAAGTTCAAGGACCAGGCTGCCTGGAACTCTCTCCTCCGACACACCTGGGTCTACGCTCGTGTTTCTCCCAAGCAGAAGGAAGACATTCTTCTCGGTCTCAAGGATATGGGTTACTACACTCTGATGGCTGGTGACGGTACCAACGATGTCGGTGCCCTGAAGCAGGCTCACATTGGTATTGCTCTGTTGAACGGAACTCCCGAGGATCTTACCCGCATTGCCGAACACGCTCGCAACTCCAAGATGAAGGAGATGTACCAAAAGCAGATCGAGCTGATGGCACGCTTCAACCAGCCTGCTCCTCCTGTTCCCGCCCTGATTGCCCACCTGTATCCTCCTGGTCCCACCAACCCTCAGTTCCAGAAGGCCATCGAACGCGAGGCCAAGAAGAAGAACATTACCCCCGAGGAGTACGCCAAGTCCCAGGGCCATGCTCTCGAGACCATCACCTCTCCCGGTGCCCAGCAGCTCATCAACTCTGACCCTCGTGCCGCTCGTCAAGCCGAGATCAACAACAAGGCCGCTGGATTCGCCGACAAGCTCGCGTCTGGCATGATGGAGGCTGATCTTGGAGATGATGAGCCTCCTACTCTGAAGCTTGGCGATGCCTCTGTTGCTGCTCCTTTCACCTCGAAGCTGCGAAACGTCATTGCCGTGCCCAACATTATCCGACAAGGTCGCTGCACTCTCGTTGCCACCATCCAGATGTACAAGATTCTCGCTCTCAACTGTCTTATCACTGCCTACTCACTGTCTGTCCTGTACCTCGAGGGTATCAAGTTTGGCGACACTCAGTATACCATCAGCGGTATGCTCATGTCCGTCTGCTTCCTGAGCATCTCTCGCGCCCGTGTTGTCGAGGGTCTGAGCAAGGAACGTCCCCAGCCCAACATCTTTAACGTCTACATCATTGGTTCCATCCTGGGACAGTTTGCCGTCCACATTGTCACCCTCATCTACATTGCACGCCTGTGCGATAAGCTTGACCCGTAAGTGCTCACACTCCCCCACTTTGTCTACTTGAAGCTAACATTCAACAGTCGCTCCGATGATATTGACCTTGAGGCCGAGTTCTCTCCTTCTCTCCTCAACTCGGCTGTGTATCTCCTCCAGCTTATTCAGCAGATCTCGACCTTTGCCATTAACTACCAGGGCCGTCCCTTCCGTGAGTCTCTCTCGGAGAACAGGGGTATGTTCTACGGTATCGTCGGTGTCTCTGGTCTGGCCTTTGCCTGCGCCCTCGAGCTCTTCCCCGACATCAACTCTGGCATGAAGCTTGTTCCCTTTTCGGAAGAGTTCAAGACCAACATGACGGCCGTCATGGTCATCGACTATGCGGCTTGCTGGATCATCGAGGTCGGCCTGAAGAAGTTCTTCAGCGACTACCGACCCAGAGATATTGCTGTGCGAAGACCCGACCAGCTCGCCCGAGAGGCGGTGCGAAGGGCTGCCGCTCAGAAGAAGAAGGAGGAGGATGAGGAGAAGAAGAGAATGGAGAAGGTGGCCGAGTTTGAGAGGAAGGTCGAGGAGCGGAGGAGAAAGATTGAAGAGTGGAGAGCAGCCAGGGCTTAAAGTGGACGCCATTCTTACACACAGTAATGTGGCATTCCATGGTATGGCGAGGGAATTGATTGTTTAGATTTGTGAGGGTTTAGACATGAGTCGACATACACTAACTAGACGGAGGACGACAAATGAGAGAGGTGAAGTTGGAGGATGAGTGGTGGGGGGATGTGTTGTATAATATTGATGGAGTTGTGATAGACTTGATCATGAAACATAGCCAATCTTTTTTTTTTTAGACTACCTGTTCACAACCACCTACTAGAGCATTCTCAAGGCCTATAGCTAACCTCGTGGCTACCTGATAGGCCGTCATTCGTAATAGCAACACTCATGATTCCATTTACTGAGGTGTCATGATCCATGCTTAGGAAAAGCAACACCAAGAGGCTGTTCAGAACTAGACAGAGAGACACATTACATCACAAAACTCTGATATTGGGTATTTTTTCATTCATTGCTATGGTACAGACAGAGACCAGATCTCCAAGTCTATGGCAGTGGTAGAACAGCGGGAAGAAAAAGATGATGGGTATATCAATCGCTCATACACCCCCGTTTTTTTCCTTTTTTCCCAATCCTTACACGAACGACATCCGTACACACAGTGACAGACAAATCGCCCTCGTCCTTAATTTTTTCCCATTTTCACCACGTATCCCAATGTCTTACGCCAGGTCATTCTCCGTCAACTAGAAAGTTGAGGAGCGGATTTAGTTGCCGGGGTTGGAGGCAACGAAAGCAACACCCTTCTCGATGTTCTTCTTGAGGTCACCCAGGCAGGCCTCGACGAGCTTCTCCTCGTTGGCATCGATCTTGCCGATGGGGTGGATCTTCTCAACACCCTCAGGGCCGAGCTCGACGCGGGAGCTGAAGAACTCGATACCCTGGTCCTTGTAGAGAGGAGACTCGACAAAGGCGGGCTCAACGACACCCTTCTCGCCCTGGACGGCGCGGAGGATGGAGTCAGCCATGCGGGCACCAGCCATGGCCATGGAGAGAGTGGCAGAGCCAGCACCGTCCTTGGCCTTGACGACCTCGTCACCACCGAACTGGACACGGTTGACGAGCTCAGCGTTGGAGCTCAGGTCGGGGTGGTTGCTCTGGGAGAAGAGAGGGACGATGGTGACACCGGAGTGGCCACCGATGACGGTGATGTTCTCGTCCTTGGGGTCGGTGCCCTTGATCTCGGAGACGAAGCGCGAGGCACGGACAACGTCGAGGGTGGTGACACCGAAGAGGGTCTTGGGGTTGTAGACACCCTTGGACTTGAAGACCTCGGCGCAGATGGGGACGGTGGAGTTGACGGGGTTGGAGATGATGAGGAGCTTGGCCTTGGGGGCGGACTCGGCGGCGGCCTTGGCGAGGTCACGGACGATGGAGGCGTTGGTGTTGAAGAGATCGTCGCGGGTCATGCCGGGCTTGCGGGGGACACCAGCGGGGATCAGGACAACCTCGGCGCCCTTGAGGGCATCGGCGAGGCCAGCGGGGCTGGGCTCATATCCCTTGACGGTAGACTTGGTGTTGACGTGGGAGATGTCAGCGGCGACACCTGCGGGGGAACAAGGCTGTTAGCTGAGATTGATCTAGATCAGGATGAGGTGGCATGATAGGTCGTCTGGGGCCTCGGATGAGCGAGGTGCGAGATGGCCAGTGCGTGCGGGCGTCGCTCGGCCGAAGCATGATGATTGCATTGCATTGCAATTGCTGCGGGCAGCAATCGAAAGATTGGGTAATGAGGGTGTCGTTACGTACCGGGTCCGCCACGGATGTCGTAGAGAGCGAGCTCAGTGACACGGGGGTTGAGCTTGAGGAGGAGAGAGAGAGGCTGGCCGATACCGCCGGCGGCACCGAGGACGGTGACCTTGGAGAGCTACAAGAAGGTCAGCATGAGAAGGCTCCCAAGATGAACAGACTGTAGAGTCTTTGGCCATTGCGAAGCTCATGAGGTCGTATGCTGGCCTCATGAAGCTCCGGTGACGACCGGGCCGGTCTCGGTGAAGAGGAAAAAACGGCGAGCGACATAAACAAGTCGCAAAAGAGGGAGGTCAAGAGGAGGAGGGTGTACTTACGTCTCGCGCAGTGGCGGAGAAAGCACGTCGCTGGATACGAGAGGCGGCGAACATTTTGGCGATTTACTCTTGAGAGTTCTAAAGAGTCAATTGGGAGAAAGAAAAGGACGAGGGATGGAGGGGGGAGAAGAAGAAGAGGGTGGTTGAGGCTTTGGTTATGAGCAGTTTAAATACGGGGGAGGAACAAGCGGAAGATGGGGGGTGTGGGAGCTCCAGCAGCGCTCAAGGGGACCCAGAATATTCCACTTAAGGATTAGCGTGGTGGAGGGGCATGGAGCTGAGTGGCCGGGCGAGGTTCGGAATTTCGAGAAAGACACGGAGCAACGGACGCGGCAATCGATTCTGCATTGGTCAAGATCCAGTTGATCAAACGGCATGAATTCGGCTTCTGGTTTTGAAGTTCAATATTTTCGTCACTGAAATTTGTCGAGGCTACGTCAATTGCTCCGGTATTCCCGGTTGCAGCTCTTGATCAGGACTTGCCACTCCTCCGGGACACACCCTCATGGGCACTTACAACGAGCCCGGCAGAATGGCCAGAATTGCTTCTTTCAACAAAACTGCCAGCAATTGGCGCGGTAACCAGGCACACAATCCAGTCCTCACCGCAACCTACCGATGAAGAATGGTTTCATCCTAGCCACCATTCAATGGCGGAAAGAAACCTGGGGGAGGGGTACAGTACAACGGTAGAGAGACGGATCGACAATGAATGGACCGGACAACGGTGGGCAAGAGAGAACGGCTGGTTGGACCCGTCCAGTCTTGATCCTCCATCCCTTCATCCGTGGATTTTGCTAACATGGACCGGATACATTTTATGGATACCATCTCTCAATTAAACCAAGCGAGCATTCACCTACCGCTCACCTGCTACTCACCTCCTGCATGAATGGTCATGCGTGGGGGCTCCGGTTCCTCCTATGAAAGCGACGCAGCATGCAGGTGTGTGCTTCAGCAGAGAGAATCCGAACATCCACCATCAACAATAATCCTGCATCCAACCTGACATAAAAATCTCGCACACTTCTCGGGAACTGTAACCGTCGGGAATATCTGAGGTGCCCGGCCACGTGGTTCACCTCCAATTCCATGCTCGGCCTGTTCGGCGAGTGACTCAGCGAGGATGTGAAATTCTCTAGGGTAGCCAAGTTTTGGAGGGGCCAGAGATGGTGGGGGAGCTCCAAGCTCCCTTTGATGCACGACGTCAACCAAGACCCTGACTAAACAACTGCACACGACCAAAAATTGTGCCCCGACGTCCGAATAGACACAGAAAGACTCAAAAATTCTGTCCATCCGCTAACATCTGCGCGCCATGTCCCTTTCGCAGCTCTCGCAGCTGCTGCCTCTCCCCGATGAGGAACTCCAGCAGGTCCTCGATTACGCTGCGACCCTCTCCAAGCCTGAAGCCACAGAGCACCTTGGGAACCTCCTTGGCGATTCTCCCCAAGCTGTCGAGTTCATCTCCTCGTTCAATGCCCGGCGACAGGCTGCAGCAACAGCAGGACCATCGTATTCCAGCGCCGCAGCACCCCCCGAACCAGAGCCAGAAACTATAGCCCCCGTACCGAAAGCGAAACGGCAACAGAAGAAGAAGAAGGCAAACATCCACACACCTCAGGCTAGGAAGATTGGAGAATATGCTGCTCCTTCAGGTACTTCATATAGCAAGAAGGACCAGGATCTAGACTACATTCCTCAACGACCAAGCGCACCTAGTAGCAACAATGCGTCAAGATCTACCACACCGAAACCCGACCCCAAGCCAGTTGCGAAGCCTCCACCGAAGCAACATGCTTCAGCAGGCTATCTAATTGGAGATGGACCTTCGAAACCCAAGCCAAAGTCGAACCCCGTCTCACGGACCTCAACGCCAAAGCCATCCGCGAGCAGCACCAAGGTGTCCATTTCTGGGGGAATGCCCATGGCTGGTGCTTCAACCGCCATCTCAGACTTGGATGCTGCCATTAGAGCACTTGAGATCTCGACGAATCCCACGCTGGAAAATGCCAAGTCCAGAAAGTGCAACTGCGTTGCCACAAGACATCCTCTTCAGGGCGCAGCACCGAACTGTCTCTCTTGCGGTAAGGTCATTTGCATGAAGGAGGGCCTGGGGCCTTGCACCTTCTGCGGCACTCCGCTCTTAAGTTCGGAAGATGTACAGGCTATGGTACGAGAACTCAAGGATGAGCGAGGCCGTGAGCGAATGGCCGCCAACCGTGAGGCCAATCGCCGACCAGACGTTGCCAAGACGCCGGCCCCATTCACTCAACCGCGCGGCAACGACGGGCTCTCATTGAGTGACGCTGAAGCCAAGGCCCGCGCTCACCGCGACAAGCTACTCAACTTTCAAGCTCAAAACGCCCAGCGAACTACAGTGCGCGATGAGGCAGCCGACTTTGATGTCGGTGGAGCGCTTACGGGAATGGGCAGCATGTGGGCGACTCCTGAAGAGCGGGCTCGTGAGTTGAAGCGCCAGCAGAAGATCCTCCGAGAGATGGAGTGGAGCGCACGCCCAGATTATGAGAAGCGGAAGCAAGTTGTGAGCATTGACGTTGTTGGTGGCAAGGTTGTCCGCAAAATGGCAGCCATAGAGCGACCTGTTACACCCGAGTCTGAAGAAGACATCTATGGCGCGGAGGATGGCGTCCTAGGGGAGACAACCGGGAACAAGAACGGCGGGAGGACCGGAGGAGCATTCAGCGGTAACCCGTTGCTGGGTTCCCTGATCAAGCCAGTATTCGATGCCAAGGGGAAGGGGGCCGAAGTGGAAGGCAGGGAGTCAAGAAAGAAGAAGGGATGGCAGCGTGTTCAGCATGATCTGGATAACAACGAGGGAATCATCCTAGATGGAGGAGTTTATGGACACGCTGGGGATGAGCCAGAATGTGGTTGATCATTGGAGGAGTGCTGCTATTTGGGAACAAGATAGTGATACCCGCCAGTTGGTGATACCCACTAGTTGAGTGTTTGCATGAGCTGTAGCGAAGAAACGGCCTCGTTCTACGGAGTAGAGATTCGTTGTTTAAGCGGATACCCAAAGTAGGGTTGAAGGGAATAAGCGACGTGGGGAAGGGAGTCATGAAGGACACGAATATGTGGAACACATTAGAGACATGATAATGAGTCCTCAGCATATCCCGATTTTAGATAAAAAATCGGAAACATTTATTGGCATTGAAATCGCCCATATCTCAACTTTTCTTCAAACCTCATGTACACGTACAGCCTTTGTTGACATCTCATGATGGTGTCGCGGGGCACACGTGACTTCGTGTCATGAACGTTTATTATGGCCCAAGCGTCATGTTTAACCGGATACGGGGACGTGGAGGGGCACGCGAAGAAGAAGGGTGTGGGATGGGATGGAAGTGGGACAAGGATTTGGGGAGGTGAGGTCATTTGACTGACGGGAAGCCGGATCTTGGGGAATCAATTTCTTTATTCTTCTGCCTGTATTTTTTAGAGATTGCGTATATGTGTCTATAACTTAGGTAGGTAATCTGTCATAGGCAGCAGGCGAAATATCGGTGCCTTGTCATCTTGTCGTGTTTGGAGAGTAAAAAGCCTCGAACAAAAACCTTGCAGCGCCACGCGGCCACTGGCTTTTGCAAGGTGCGCAAGTCGGGATGAACAGGGTACGTAGATTTTTTTCATCCCGTCTGGATAGTAGAAATGAACATTGCCCTGGTTTACCAATAATTATCGGTTATTTAGAAAGAATCTCTCACTCTCTGCTCGGTGACGAATTCAAAATGCCATTGTGACTGGAGCACGCGACCCTTGTGTCCTTGTGCGACGGTAATCCTTGATGCACCTCCCGATGGGCATTCTAGCGGAGGAACGCGCTGCAGCCACCCAGAGAACCACCCGTGGAACCACTAGAGTTTAGTGCTTCTTCAGCGGGTTGTTTCTTGCTGGCAGGGGGCCTGGTAAGCCACCTAGGGTTCCCATCCAGGTTTTTGGCTTTGGTCCGAGTTGAGTCAAGTCGCGTCCGTCCACACCAGACCGCGTAAACCAAACCACCAACTGCAAGGCAGCATCTTATCCCTCTTGAGCGGTTCCGCTTGGGGATTTCATCTTATTTTTTGGTTATATCTCTTTCATCCTATTGTCTACCTATTCTTTTTGGTTAATATTCTTTTGATATACAGTGTCTACTTGTCGCTCCGCCAGATACTACAACATCAACAAGAAAACAATCAACATCGTCACTTCTCTCGCCCTGGCCAAACCCAATTGTTTTGCCCTTGTCTCTGGCCTAGCTTCCTCGGCAGCCCGGATTTCCCGCCGCGCGGTCTCTGTCTAGGCCCTAGACCCCGTCACCCTTGGGGGGTCCATCCACCCTCCACTTCAGTTGTCTACAGTACAGTACAGGACACGGGAGAACTAACAAGGTCTTGTCTTGGGAGGAATACTTTCACTCTTTTTTTTTTTAAACCCTCGCCACGAAAAACCTCTTTCGCGGCCTCGGTGCCATCGACATGACTCCGGATCGGCCTCTCGGCGAGATCGCGCTCAATCCTAACCGTGTCACGCTCCCTCCGCCGTTCAAGACGGTCGATGCTCGACCCGACGCTATTACTGAGACAGCGACTGGAGCGCGACGGGGTGGGGATCTCGCGGCGCTGGGCCCGGCCGACGCGCTCTCGCGAGTCTCGCACCAGATTGCGTCGACAAGAACTACAGCGCCTGCTGCTGCCGCTGTCGCTTCGATAGCGAAACCACCACCTGTCAAGGCTGTTGCTGCTGTCACCGCGGCTACCATGCAGCAGCGCAATCCCTCCCTCGACCGTGACGATGGCTCAACCCAGAGCCATCCCCTTTCAACCGCCGGCTCCCAGGACACCAACATGACCGCCTCGACCGATCCCGCATTCACTCCTCCCGCCAGCGACGCCGGAACCTGCGCGCCGGGCCCCTCGAGCCAGGACAGCCAGCTGCTTCAGCTCTCCGAGATTGCAGCCGCGCAGGACAGGATGGACACGGAGGCTTGGAGTTCACGGAAACGAATGGCCGACGGCGAGGTTAAGAGCAGAAGAGACAGTCAGAGTCCTGTGAAGGGCCATTCTAGGAACCCGAGTGCTGTGAGTAGGACATCAGCGACGGGAGGATACATTGGAGAGGTACGTTGCTGCTCCAGACGCGGTATACTTGAAAAAGGACCCGCGTCGAGATGCAGGTATCCCGCCTTGGACTACCTCGCGACTAACATGTTGCCTGCAGTTGTCGGCCGAATTGAAGACGCGTCTCTCTTATGCCATGATCAAGGTTAACCATGGTTGGCAAGCCAACTCTTTGGAAGAAGTTGAAACCCTTGCTTCTCACGCTGCATCACCGACATCCAGCACCTCTACCGTCCACCGCCGCCAGGGTTCCTCGGCAAGTCCTCGAATACGCCTCAACGCCGCGCCCTCTTCTTCAGCTCCTCTACCATACGATTCTTCTCGCCAGCGTCGAAAATCCAATTCACCTCCAAGCTCCTCATTACCTAAACCAACTCTTGCTCCTCCTGCTGCAATCCAACCCTCTCTCAACACGAATGTCCCCCGCTCGAACCCGCGCCGCAATTCTAACCCACACCGCACTCCCACACTACTATCACATTCACATTCTGCTTCTCCTCATACACCTGCTCAGCTCCCCACGTTACAGACTGGATCAAGATCTCGCACAACGGGTGACCCCATGCTCTTTTCACCGCATCAAAACGTTAGGGAACAAGATGCGATTGAGTCTCTACTCTTCATGAGTAGTCCGGGGAACTCGGCCAATCTGAAGCACGCCTTCTCACCAACGGGTTCCCCAGGACCAAACCTTGGTGCAGCCAGGCCATTGGTTCGTCATGCTTTGCCTTCAGGCCCTAGGAAACCGTTACCGTCATCACAACGGCATGCCCAGCCAACCAGGAGGCCTGGCTTTGACAAGTCCCCTATGCCTCCACCTCCAGGTTCCCCAATGGACCTGGACTCACCACAGCAATCTTATGGCACAGCAGGTAGGGGGACACCGAGGAGGCGTATGAATGGTGGTGGTAGCCATCTGAGGGGGGCACTCTCTTTGCCAAGTGGACTTGGTGGAGGAAACGGGACGGCAAGGAAAATGCTGCGAGACGAGGATATTGAGAGGATGCTTGATCAGGCGGCGGCCGAAGCGGCGGACAGTTCTGACGACGAGGAGATTCAGATTCCTCCACCGAGGCGTGGTGTGGCGGGAGTCATGCAGGCATAAGTTGACTTTGTTTCAACTGGATGAAAGGATCACGTCTTGGCTACAGCTTTGGGATTCGACACGGGGGTGAAACGAGGGTCATCTATTCGACATTGGCAGAAGTGGGTTTGTTGGAATTATCATACGGCTTGCTTGAGCCATGTCTCTTGGTTCGGATGGGGTGAAACCCAAGTTTCCCTCCAATAATGATGACGACTGAGGATTTGTCAAGCTGGATATAGGCGGGGATTTTGTCGGGAAATGTTTGGTTTTTACCTCTCTATGGGTTGGGCAGAGAGTGGGATTTGGTATTAGTTTTACTGGGAGCATCTTAATGGGGTTCATCTTGACAATGGGAGCGCACAATGGAAGGGGGCAGGCAAATTTTCTATTTGCGTTTGCATGGAGACAACGAGACAAATAAGGGACTTGGATGTTTTGTTTTGTCTCCCGCGAAATCTTGGGGGATCTCGCGTTAGGAAAGTCGGGCGTTTATTTTGGGGCCTTTGTGGGTTTTTTTGCTCTGATATAGGATGGATATGGGCAATGGCACGCTTCTATAGCGTCTCACAACTGTTTGTTAGCTACGTGAAGATGTTGTCTCCTGTCTGGTAGGTTCTTGGATATTGACCAAGGTTACTATACAAAAGAAACAAGGCATTGTCTTGGTGCTAAACTGAGTTAGGTTTCTATCCCATACGACATGTTTAGCCTTATGGCATATTCATCTCTTGATATCATACCCCGTCATATGTCTTGTTTTCTCTCATCATACTTGTTATCATGACATCTCATCAAAACTCTCCATCCTCTCGTCTTACAACAGCCCTTACCAAGCTCTCCCTACGTGTGAAGGCCTGATATACTCAGCAATACTGATCGCGATAGAGCTCACCGGTCGTGAAGACCCAGACACACTCCCGCGCACACCAAGGTAGGCACTCTGTCCTCGACTCTGCCTGCTGATGAGGGGATCTGCCCCGCTCGTCCTATTATTTGCCGTTCTATGTTCCAGTTCAGCCCAAGCAGCCGCTGACCTCCGTGACCTGGTTTCCTGATCTGCTGCCGCTTGTGCTAGGAAAAGCGTGTAGTCGTTGTCGCCGTCACTACCAGCTGCAATACTGCGTGAACGAGCCGTCAAAGCAGCGAGAGCTTGCTGGCGATGGTGTGAAGCCCCCCCTTCAGACTGCTCATCATCCTCAACAGCCGTGATCCTGTTCCCGCTGGGCTCGCAGTTGAATGAACAGAGCGTCGTTTCGTCGGCTTCCATCATTACAGTTAACCTGTTGGAAGCCGTCTTGGAAAAGTCTGCCGCCGCATGACGTGGTACATAGGCTGCGCCTTCGTATCCTGGTGGACAAGAGGCCTGAGTTGGAGTGTTGTCTTCAAAGTAGTTGGCCGAGGAGGCGGACCAGAAGCGTGAGGCTCGACGGGAGATGCGAGAGGCTGTAGTTGGAGATTCAGGCTGTGTGAATGTGTTAGGCACATTAACTCATGACTTGGAGTATAGGGGCCTTACCTCTTGGAAAGTTTCTTGTGGTTGTTCTTGGATAACTCCATCTTCATCATCATCAGATAGTCGCTGTGAACTAGGACGACGTATAGCACTGAGAGAGAATCGACGGCTGATACTTGTAAGAAACGACTTTTTAGGACTCTGTTCCGTCGGGACCGACTTGGAACGAATAGAACGACGAGGCTTCATATTCGAGTTTAAAACGCTTTTCAACACAAAAAGTAAAATAAAACAAGAAGAGAATGAATTGACTAGAGACAAGAGAGAGAGAAGTGAGACATTCTCTGGAAAACCCACCCCGTTTATATCCACTTTCTCTCTATAGAAACTACATGTCCGTTGGAAGGATATAAGCTTTGGGGCCGGTCGATCCCGCTCGGTTGACCCTGCGTCTGTGACACGCCCCCCAGGTACGCCACTTTCCCCTTTGCTCTGCATGGTGGCTAATCGGTTCAAGATTGATGCTTTGATTGGGGCGTTATTGGATATGTCTATCACGCTTGGGCGGTGTGATTGGGTTGTGTACTGCAGACGAGGGTGCGCAAATCCGGTATCTGGCATTGAGTCGACCTCCAAGAATAGTTGATACGATTTAAGGAAAAAGATCAGCATAAAAAGTATGATACACATCAAATATCGCCACATGGCCTCCCGTCAAAACACCATCCGGCCCGAACATCTAGACCAAAGACCCGGGACCATCCTCATCGCCGCATCATGACTTCATCCCCCAGCTCCAGACTCTTTCAAAACGGTCCTCGTGAACCCTCTAGTCCAACGCCTCTTCAAAGCGTTCCCCGAGCTATCACGTCTGAGGGGGGAAAAAAAAAAAGAAGGAGTGAAAGCTCTTTTCTACTCCGTGGAAAAAGGGAGTCCCCTGGCCTGAGAGGGGAAAAAAGGTTGGCGCCGCGTGGTTGAATGCGGAAAGTGGGCTTGGACGGGAGGCGGAAAGAGGAGATTATGGGG
>JABCKD010001204.1:0-46175 GCA_013186415.1 Fusarium sp. NRRL 66088 | reverse complement strand
ATTGAACGGTTACCGGGAAGGCGTGCCCCACCCCGCGCGCCCCCATGCTCCATCTCCCAACCACATGCTTTTGCTCCTCATTCACTCACCTCACCTCAAGACCGTCAACCTCGATTTGTCCCGCGTACTCGACACTGCCTGAGCGAGAGAGCACCTAGCGAGGCAGATGGCAGTTGCAGTTATGAGGCTAGGCTTGGAGTCCTCTGGAGCCACAGGGCAGCAGCCCCCACCGCAGGATCCGAGGCTGCCAGAGAAGCATTGGCATTCCATGTCGCCGCCTAACCACCACCATGATGCCGTGTCCACGCACACGCAGACCGCAATGTAAGGTACCAACCGGCCTGCCGTCTCAACGGGACATCCAGCAGAACTGGATCGACGATGCCGTGTCGCCGACCCTACTGCACCCGTCGTCGCGACGCCAGGCCAGCGTGCAAAGATGCTGTGCTGCGCTACCTATATGCTCTGCTGTGTTGTCCTGCAACGCTTGAGAAAGCCACCGCTCGTCGTCGTACCAGACTGTGGCCCCGCATATCTCTGCCCATCTCACAAAAAGAGGGGCAGCAGGGACCGCGAGACGGTGATTGACGGGTTGAATCAATGCATAGGTAGGATGGAATTTGGATGAGACGACGGTGAAAGCCATGACGACCAAGGGAATGTGTCCATGATAAGAATCGATCCCGAGACGGTGAGGTCCGGGGCCAACTCAGGCGCCCGGACGTGAGCGATGGGACACAATTGATTGATTGATAGGTCGAGTCGATCGAGCGTCGAGTTCTCGAGTCGGAATGGACCATGGAGGTTTTTACAAGGGGCTCCGCCAAGCGGGCCACCCACCTCGACAAGCCATCCAACGAGTCAACAACGGGGTCAACTCAAAAGGCACGCGGCCAACCCACGAGGCTAAATATGGCAGGGGGCATTGCTCATTAGACGTTTCGTTTGAGCCGTTGCTACTCGCTACTCGCTGCTGGTTACTCGCCTTGCCTTGTCATGAAGGAAACGATCGATCCACAATTTGGCATCGCGTCCATAGAGTAGTCGATTTCGCTGTTGTTCGTCATTCATCAATCAAGTCCGCAGCCGCCGCCGGCGATCCATTCACGTCAAGGTGACCGCCTCCGCCCGGACTGGCGTTTTTTTTTTCTGCGCCATCCGATGCCTTGCTCGAGACCCCTGGTTACGAGACCTGCTAGAGGGCGACAGAGCTCGCTCTACACTACAGCACGAGAGGGGATCCCAGTTCCATGCAGCTCCTCTCCTCGTCTTGGCCGCCAGCAGTCTCCACCGGCTGGTGCTAACAATGGATATCCGTCCCAGCACAGCGAGGCCGTGTTGCTAAAGGCTCCAATCCCCAGCCGCCGTCCACCATCCGCCATGTCGACCCCTGGGTGCCATGTTGCCCATGAGCCGGTCCGTCTCCGCTGATCCATGGAACCCAACGTTCGCAGGGCTCTAATTATATGGCCTCTGGCACAGGCGTCCACTGACAGGCCAGGACGCCACTTTGTAGGCGCCATCTCTAACTCTGGACCCCTCGCCCATGACCCATGATGGATGGTCCATCACACTGAGCACACGCAGTAACGGCACCCACACTGCCCGTTCTCAGGCACCCTGGATCGTCTGGCCTGCGTCCTTCTCAAAACCATCCCAACCTGCTCTTTTTCTGCTCTGGATTTCCCTCTTGGGCTTCTTCCTAGTCCTTCTCTCCCCTTGTCCTGTGCTGTGTCTTGTGTCGCCTCATCACACTGTCACATCTTCAGCTCTTACAACAACTCCACCAACAACAACACTCCCAGCCCCCAAGCTTAACCATCCCGGCTTCAGTTTGCAGGAAGAAACAGGTAATGATTTTTTCCCTTATTCTCTCTTAACTTGCCGTCGCCTTCCGAAACCTCACACCCGTCATCATCACCCTATGCATCGTCCTATCACTTCTCTTGCTGCCCATCTGCGCCTCTTCGAACGCCTCCTCCAACGCCTCGTGCCGCATCCTGTTGCCCGTTCCTCAGATCCTCACCCAACTCTCCAGCGTAGTCGCCTGTCGTTGCTCAGCACAGCATACACGCGCGCACATCCACATTCACACCCACACAAGTTACCAGACCAGACCAGACCCTAGAATCCCTTCAAGAGAGGTTCCCAAGCTACTCCTGCAAGTCAAGCGCCGGGTCACACCCCTCTCTAGCCTCCATCCAGTCTTGTCCGCTCTTCCATTGTAGACCTTGCCCACCTTGCCCACCCGTCCTTATTCGGCTGTCGTCCGACCCCAGGCAATCACATTCAGGCCTGGTCGAGGTAGAGCGGTTGCGTTCAGACTGTTGCCGGCTTGCGCCTATAGCGTCTCTGTCAAGCAAAACCACTGCTTGGCCCATCTCCACACACATCTCTTCTTCCTCTCCACGCTCGCTCGCGGCTCGACTCCTTTCTTCTCTTCATCCTCACTAACCGCCTCCCTCAAGAACCTCTCACTCCCCTTTCACCGCATTCGAAAACTACATCCTCTCCCCGTTGCAACCGAGACACACGGCTTCACGAGTCCCGCCCATTGTCCAACCCTGGTTCACCGTCGCTACCCGCATCGCCGTATCGCATACGTGACGGAACAAGAGAACAGAGTGCATCGCGATCCGAGACTTTGGCTTACCGAGGCGCCCCGAGAAGAGTCATTGTCCGGGTGCGGGCAGTAGGACACTCCGAGGCATGTTCGACAGCCCCAGCGTGTAGCTTCCCGCCTGTTACTGCGACTCTGAGAGCAACGAGAGCAAAGGCCCCGGCCATCGGGGGTCGTCCCTCGTCGACATCGCATTAGAACAGTACGTGCATCGTCGCACACGACTCCAAGGCCCCTGCAGACCAGTTTCCGAACTGTCGTCGTGCCCTGCCGCCAGCCGACTGGCTAACGTGAGCTCCGTGAATCGCAGGTTGAGATTCGAAAGGATATCAGGTCCATCATGTCCGCCGCCGTACCAACATCGTCGCGGAACCGCACCATCTCAATGAGCTCTGGAAGGGGGACCGCCAGGAACAAGACGCCGCAGGTCCCGGACAGCACCACCATGCCTCACGTAACCGACCTCAAGTATTTTGATCCCTGCGCCGCCACGGCCGCCATGTTTCTGTACGCCCAGGGATCCTCCATCGTCTGCTGCCACCATGACACCCTCACAATCGAGCGGAGGTTCTCGCGGCACGCCGACGATGTTCAATTATTGGCCGTGGACAACCACAGCGAAGCGGGTGCCGGCCGATTCGTTGTGAGTTACGACGTTGGCCAGACTGCAATTGTATGGGATTTGATGACGGGTGATGAGATTGCCCGATTTGCATCATATGATCACTTGACCGTTGCAGCCTGGATGAAAAACGGCAATGTTGCCTTTGGTATGTGTGATTGACTTGGTATGAGACTGAGAACTAACAAGATGCAGGAAACACAAAAGGAAGTATCATCATGTTTGAACCCTCAACCTCTGAGCACGTTTCCGCTAGGACAATCGATCAAATTGCAGTGACTGCGCTGGCACCATCAGCAGATTGCCGCACATTTGCCATTGGGTAGGTCTTTCATTCACTCATATTCACATCTCACTAACATGGCTCAGTTATCAAAATGGCTCCCTCTTTGTCGCGACTCTGCAGCCACGCTTCACTATTCTACACAATCTCACCACTTCCAGAGGACCTTCACCCATCGTCAACTTGGCATGGCATGCTTCGTCATCCCGGCAAAAGTCGGACATGCTCTCCGTCCAAATGCGTGATGGAGACCTCCGAGTCTGGAGTGTGGCCAAGAAGTTCAGCCCTGACGATCCCGCAAAGGTCGTTCGAAACCTGAAGAAGACGGAGATCTCCATGGATGGTCCCAACTGGATGGGTTGGTCCAAGAACGGTCGCATAATCCAATACTCTGACTCGTAAGTCACAACTTGCCACCACCACAAAACACCCTAGTCTACGCGCGCGCTTAACTGCATGATTCTCTACTAACCTGTTCACAGCCAAACACAGTCATGGGATGTTAGGACCAAGCACGTCACCCACGACCCTATCCCAACCCTCGACATCGTCCGGGGTCTCGCCGTCTATGGCCCAGGAGCTACGCTCTTCACCCTGGGGCCGAACAACACGGTGCAGCAGTTCGACCTCAACTCCCCTGCTATCATGGTGGCGAATGTCCAACATCCAGCACACCTGCTGCCTCCCTCACCTCCAGTGTCGGAGGAGACCGGTGATCGGTCGGCCACTTCTGCGACCACTATCAACTCGGAGTCTGAGACAAGTTCCGTTCCGCTGGAGATCAATGTTTCCGAGAGTGACGAAGATCACCTGTCGCCTTTCGCCCGCCTAGCCCAACGCCAAGTGTACGACTCGGGCGGCAATGAGGCCTACGACTCTGCCAGCCCGATCTCAAGCCGAAGTGGGCTGTCCTCCCTCTCCAAGTCTTCGGCGGGGTCAAACACCCAGGGCCGTTACGCTGGATCGATGAGATCTAAGGGGTTGTCTGACAGTACCTATATCTCTGCTGGAACCTCTCTTAGGTCTTCGACTCTTGGCCAAAGGAGGGAGATCGACAATTACTCCATGGGTTATTCTCTTGGTACTACTAGCGTCCCTTCAATGGCATCCAGCCGTTCTCGACGAAGGCCCTCTCGTCTTCGTAATGAAGTTCCCCGCAGCCCCGATGACAGCAAGGTTCATGATCTGTTCAAGTACACTCGCGCTCGTCTGAGCGACATTCCTTACAAGCACCACATGGGAACCAAGGACACTCGTCTGACCAACGATGATCTTCGTCGTCAGATGCTCAGCACCATCTTTGGATGGAACAAAGAGATTGAGGATCTCATTAGGGATGAGCTGGCCCGGCACCCTCTGGGTTCTGCCAGCCGCATCTTGTTGGCTAAGTGGCTTGGTGACATTGACCCCGATATCATGAATGCTACCTCAGAAAACATGACATCCTCGGACTGGATGTTGCTGGCTCTCAGTGGTATCGGCAACCAGGCTTCACAGCACAAGATTGGCCGCGCCTACGTCCAGCGTCTCCTTGAGACTGGTGACATTCATGCCGCCGTCACAATCATGCTTGGCATGGGTGACCACAACGATGCTATCGAGGTCTACATCTCTCACAAGCGTTACATGGAAGCCTTGATCCTCACTTGCTTGGCTTTCTCCAGTGTCTGGGAGCGCCAGGCCGCTATCATTCGGAAATGGGGAGAGTGGGCTGTGCAGCACGGCCAGCAGCAACTGGCTATCCGATGCTTCGCATGCACTGATCAGGAGTCCACAGAGCCTTGGACTTCCCCATCTGCTGCCCAACTCAACTTCCAGACCATGAACCCCAGCATCCCCGAAGTGCTCAGCCCTCCTCTTTCGCCTCCTGGCATTCAGCGTGGTCCTCAGCGCAGCATTGCCAAGACATCGGCGCTGAAGCTCATCACCTCCTTTGGCGACCAATCGCAAAAGTCCAAGTTCTTTGCTGGAGACGGCGGCCAGACTCCCATTGCCGCTGGTGTCACTCCTATCGCGGACTCTGCTGGTTCTCCATCCGTGTCCACCAACGATGCCACAACCGCATTCCTTCGTCCCTCCAGCAACAGCAGGTTCAACACACCTGTATCGGCACGAGGACGCGGGCGTCTGCCCTCCATCGGCGAGATCCCATCGGACCTCAACCGTGATGCTATCAGGAACGCTGAGCTGTCAGCTGTTCTGTACGACATGGACTCTCGATCTGGCCATGCTCGCACTCCATCAGGTCAAGACAACAACATGATTGCCGGTAACCTGCTTCAGCGTGCTGCCACGGCTAGCCCGATGATGATGCGAGAGCACGCTGAGCGTGTTGTACAGCCTGCTGAGCACATCCCCCCTCCTCCCAACCACGACATCATGATGAAGAGGAACCGTCGCAACGGATCGCGTGATCGTATTCCCGTAGGTGTCGATTTGCGACTGGCATCGTCCCCAGGCGTGCCCGAAGTGAGTGATGTGACATCCCCTGAGCAGTCTGTTGGTTCATCTACCCGTTACCACTGGCCTACTCGGCGCCGTGGACCTGGCTCTGTTACCAGCAGCTCTGTCACCTCTGCCTCTAGCGCTGGACGAAGCCTGCGACACCAAGCTGTCCGAAACAGAGAGGACTACATCCACAGCCTTGATGCTGCCCAACACTACCAAAAGAGGCAGCGCAGCCGACAACGCAGCCAGTCAAGGAACCGTGATGGCTCACGCAGCCGCCCTGGCAGCCGCGAGCGAACTGCGGGTCCTCGAGAGCACTCTGAGGAGCGTGGTCGCGTCGTTGCCCGAGGCTGGCCCAAGGCCAAGCGATCACCTACTTCTCCTATTCCTATGTCTCCCGAGGATCTGATTAACCTGAGCACCCCGAGACACGCTCATATGGGTGAGCCCGCTACAGTGCGCAAGCTGAGCGCCTCCATCGCGAAGCCAAAGAGCCGGGGCTCGAGCCGTGGAAGCCGCCGCAGGAGTCCTGATAGCCGTCGTCCCCCAGCGCTTGACATCCGCGGCCGTGGCCAGGGCCGGGAAGGTTCAGTCCAGCGATCCCCATCCTCTCCTCTGCCTTTATCAGCCAACGCTGCCCACTACCAGGGCTCAGAGGATGAGGAGGACTATAGAGCCGCCATGGCAGCCCAGGAGGAGTTCAGAAACAAGCACAGCCGCAGTGCCAGCCGTGGCCTCAACTCTCCCTCTGTCGGCAAGCGTTCTCCTTCAGAGACTCGAACCAGGGCCAACTCGGATGTCGTTGAGATTCCTGAGCCCCTGTTCGCCCATGGCCATGGTAGGACCGCCTCGACTGACCAGGCTGGCGATCTCAGGCAGATGAAAGACGAACGCCAGCGAAAGAAGGAGCAGGCTGCCCGAGAACTCGAGGAGCGTCGCAAGTCCCTAGCCAAACGCCCCCAGGCGCCATCCATCCCTCACCCCAACGAATTTTCTCCTGCCCTTCCAACAGCTGTGGAAGCCCCTGAGCCCAAGGACTCATCCGATGAGGTGCAGGGTCCTAGCCCTACTGAGCAGCCCGTCAAGAGCATGTACGCCCGCAGCGGGCCTGTCATGGGCCTTCCTGCTACACCCAAGGCCATGAGGCTCATCATTGAGGGCAACCATGACAAGACTGGCAGCACTCCCAGGCCCGATGTCCCTTCGATCCCACCCAACTTTGTACAGAGGCAGACACCAAACGCCTCACCTCAGGCCTCACCTGATAAGGACATGGGTGGCGATCTTCTCACCCTGCTGCCCTCGACTGTTTATCAGCCACCGACCCGACCTAGCATTCCCCGAAGCATGTCGGCCCCCATCCCTGACGAACCGACCCAGCACTCGGTTTGGCCCGATCGAAAGGGCAGCGTGGGCCGCATCGACGAGTTCCCTGGCGGCGAGCGACGTCGATCTCACGAGGAGCCCATGCCCCCTCCTCCTCCTCCGGTGTTGAAGGAGCTCCGACATCTGGCTTCGCCTCCTCCTCCACCTCCCGCTCCCCTTCCTCACGTCGCCTATCGAGCACAGCAAGGCGGAGCTGTTGCGTCTGGCATGATTGAGATCGTTATGGACGATGAGGATACTTCTGGGAACGACATGGGATCTGAGGCCAGCCCCCCTCCCGCTCCTGTTCAGAAGGGTCACAGCCGGGGCCGAAGTATCGGTGATGGCGGCAGCATCTCCAGCCGCATCTCCAAGGCTACTGAGCGTCTCCGATCTGCTAGCCGCAGCCGCAAGGAATACACCAAGTCGCCCCCCTTTGAGGCACCATACGAGAGCATTCCCTTGCCCGGAAAGCTCAAGTCGCCTCCCCCAGTGTCGTACAACCCCGATGTGCTGCGATCTCCCATTGACACCAAGAACAAGCACCTGTCAACGGGCCTGCACCGGAGCGAGATGATCTAGGAGGTCTCACCCGGGCGCAAACAGCGCGTTGTACGGCATCTTGTTTCCTTCTACCACTCCTTATAAACGACACTTGTACTTTTTCTATTCGATTCGATTCGATTCTCTGCATGGCGATCGGCGTTATCTACCATCTCTTAAGTCGATACCATGTTTTATGTCCGACACCGAGATTGCATTCCTGCGCCTTGTCACGACACGGATGAAAATCCCTGGTTTCTTGTTTTTGATTTCTTGAAGTTCTCAGGTCCTGTCACGGCGGATTCTATTGCATTTGACTGACGGATGATCTGATGAACTATGCATGACTCTTCGTTTCTCTGGGTCGGGACGTGTATGGTCCTTGCAAAAGCAAACCCGTGGCTTTACAGACTATGTTTGGGGGTGGTTGAATTGCATACGCGCAATGTTTTTTTCTGTTCTGTTCTGTTCTTTTTAACATTCTTGGGGAAAGGGGGAGAAGACGAAGAAGATGAAGAAGAGGGCCAATCTCAAGGCCGTCGTGTCCTTGGATCAGATATGAAAGGCTCTCAAAAAAGTCAAGGACACGATGCGGGAAATGCAGCGAATCGCGTTATACAATGTTGCCTCGCGGCACTTGTTTGAGTTTTGAGTGAATGATGATGGACGGGATGGTATGGATGGATTCAATGGACCGGATTATGGGACATGGGATAGGATAGTTTGATGGGAATGATTGATGGATTGGATATGATTGGATTGGATTGGATAACTCTTTTTTTGATTCCCCCGGAGGGCTTTTAGTGTTTTACGAATTGAACGAATGTGGTTTGTCTTGCATATACGTCTTTTGCTGTTGTGACTTGTGATGTGAGTGTTATGTGAGAGGGGTGGGTGATGTGGTGATGGCTTCATGTGCAAGGTCCGGGGAGTTAGATAGAAGGGTTCGAATTATGCACCACAACACCACACTGAGTTTTAATGACATTAAAAATGGGTGCATATGGTAGAGACGATGTAGTTTAATTGACATTCAATTTTTAAAATACAATTTAGGTACAGTATCAATGTGCAAAAAATGCAAAAAAAGAAAGCGTCGAATGTCCCATCTCATCCTCATCCAACCCAAACCCCCCCGCACAAGCGTGTTCCCACCCGCCACGCGACGGGGGAGAGATCTCTGCAGAGTGAAGCCTCCCTCAAGGGTCATCTCCAGCGCTCAGGACCGCCAAGGGGTTACCAGCATCGTGAGTTTCCTGCACGAGTGGGCGGCCGCCGCGGCGTTCGGACGGGGCGCGGCGGGGGTCTAACAGAATTAACTGATAGAATTGGGATGGGAAGATGAGCGTGTTTGAACGTCTTCGCCGTTGGACCATTACAGTCGGAAATTGGTGAGTAATTTTGGGTTTATAAAGGTAAGCGGGGTGTGGAGTGTGGCTGGTGTTGGGGCTTGTGCTTGTGATTGCTGAGCTTCCACTTGCCATGATAACAGCTTCCTTTTGTTGACTTAGCTGGCCGGTACAGAAGTTATAGCTTCAATTGTCTTCTAACAAGCGTCGCATTCATCGCAAGCCCGCGATTCTTTAATTTCTTGCGCATACGCCAAAGTAGAGTCAACCTCTGCCAACTCCACGAAACCACCATGATCAACTGTTAACCCATCACCAAAATCAACCACCACCACCATGCTCTCAACATCTCCCCGCCTGCGCATCAGGCATCCCTCCCCAACGACGGCCGAATTCACCGTAACAACCCTCCGACCAATCCCTCCCGCTCTCCACACCTTCATCCTTCTCTCACGCTTCCTCGTCACCGTCTTCATCCTCCTTCTGCTCTACGCGCGCCTCACACTCTCGCCTCTCCTCGCCAGCGCCATACCACCACTCGTCAAAGACTTTATACCTCGCGCACACCTACAAGCTCCAGCTTCGATATCTGCCCTCGCCGAGAGTATACCCGTTTCTGTCCTCGTGCCTGGGAGTATTGCTGTTCTGTGGCTGCTTAGCCGTAGGGGGTATGCGTGCGAGAGCATTCTCGTCATGAGGGGTCTCGGCGTGCAGACTAGCTCTTGTGCGGGTAGTTACCTAGCTGGCACGGCGACGAGATTCATCCCGACGGAAAAGATACAGGATATTTTGGTGAATGAGGCGTTCCTTGGGTTCGAGGTACGGTATTACCTCGTCGTCGTGGTGGAAGGTGAAGAAGACCTCGTCGTCGTGTTTCCTCGCTTGTTGCCGCGACGCAAGATCGTTGAAGAGGTGTGGAGGGGCGTGAGACGATGTCTTTATGAGAGCAGGGCAGAAGAAAAGGGACAGAATTAGAGGGTATACCCAAAGGGGCGTTTTTGTTGTATTGTTTGTGCTCGCCGCCGATCGACGTACGGCTTTGAGCTTGCTTAAAACACTTTTTGTATATCTAATGTCTACTCGTCCGCCGCGGTCTCATCCTTTCTCCTGCCAAAACCCCTCTGTGTTCGCATATCCTCCGAGCTGGCATACCCCTTTCGGATCGCGTACCGCTCATTCTGCTCCTCGGGAGACTGCAGCTTGTCCTTTTCTAGGAGCGGCACGTAGCGACCTCCCATGCGTGCGCCGTTTCCGCCCTCGTAGACCATGGTGCTGTTCGCCTTGGCTGGCTCTGGCCTAGAGATCTGGCGGGAGGGATCTGTACTGCCTTGCTGCGAGACAAGCTGTAGGAGCTGGTTTGATAGTAGCTCATCGAGTTTACGCTCTCGCCAGTGCGCCCATAGACCGTCTATCACGCCGAACTGGCCAGGCTTGCACAGCGCTGGGTCATCAGCGAGGTATACCCAATCGAGAGCATCCTTCTTCTCAGCAGTGGGATCCACGGGGGCAGAGTCCTCGCCGGGGAAGATGCAGTCCCAGAGAACCAGGGGCACTTCGTCGGCCATGACATAGTTGGGCTTGCATGGGTTCTTGGACACGTCGAGAAGAGTCGATATGACCTCTGGCTTCTCGAGGCGCTGGCCCACGAGGAATAGCACGCCTACCATGTGGCGGATCTGATGCCATAGGAAGGCTGAGCCGCGGACCTGGAACATGTACACCTTGGGATGCACAGCGTCCTTGTCCGAGACTCCTTCAACTGGCGCATACTGTGATCCAGAGAGATACGGCAAGGCAGAGCTAACATCGGGAACCTCCTTGATATCGGCCTCGTAGATGGTGCGCACAAAGTTCGTAATCTGCTTCCCCGGGTCGATCTTGCAAAAGTTGCGAAAGTCGTGCTCACCCTCATACCGCTTCGCCGCATCCCGCATGGCGTCAATATCGAGCCAACCGTTCTTTGCGCCGCCAGTTGTAGGCTCTGGCGTAAAGGCGGGCTGGGTGAAGAAGTAGCGGTACTGGCGCTCTCGACAGGAGAAGCGGGCTGAGAAGTCTGGTGGTGGGGAGGGACACCAGGCGAGGATGCGGATATCAGGGGGGAGTACGCGGTTGAGGAGGCGAGGATACTGCAGCTCATCCTTGATAGGGTCGAATGATGAAGTCTCAATATCATCTTCTTCTTCCTCCCCATTCTCTCCTGTAGGTTCATCCACAACCATGGCATCACCCGCTTCACTTAGACGCCGTCGCTTCTTAGGCAAAGGTCTGTTGCTCCGAACCCGCAGGCCAATGACCTGTCCAAAGGCGCTGACACCGCGATCGGTACGGCCGCACTTGGAGTACTCGCAGCACTCAAAGTCGACAACTCGTTCATCCTTGGGGAAGATGAGGCACGCCTTTGTGAGGGCGTTCCACAGTTCCTCCTCGATAGATGGGGCGTTGGCCATGGCTTGGAACTCGAAGCCGCCGTAGTTCTTGCCCAGGTACGCGAGCTTCAAGGCGATGTACCGCGTTGAGTACTTGCTCGGGTCCATCTTTCGTTTACCCTTGGGCTTTGCCTTCTTGGCCCCCGGCGTCGTATTGCCTCCTTCACCCTCCTGTGGCTGAGGTTGTTCCACAACCTCGACTTTGGGTTCTGGAGCCGGTCGACTCTTGAGTTCGGCCTCGAGCTCCTTGACCCTCTGAATAAGACCATTCTTGGTCCATGACTGATAATTCGCGTCTCCGGACATGGTGCGGTACCTGGCAGCCTTTCGCTGCGCACGAGCTTCTGGGGATTCACCACTTGATGAAGAACTCGAAGAAACTGAGATGTTACGTCGTGACGGTTGACGATGTATCTGAGTTCCGCTGATGATGACTCCAAGCGGACTTTGTCGTCCAATTTGACGACCAAAGCGTCTCATGTGAGGGTTGGTGGGTTCCAAATTTTTGGTTCCGTTGTATGCAGGCCCATCAGAGAGTCATGGTGGAAAAAGGGCTTCAAACAGTAACTTGGATGTGTGTGGCTTGTTAGTCGCTGTGGCGTTATTGGTGCGCCACATTTGGAGAAAACGGACTCAATGGACAGCCCGAGAGATAAGTTACGTACTGCTCTCAGCTCACCACTATCAATACCCCCAGCTTTCCCATTTAAACAGCGATAGCCTGCTCATTCAAGTTGGCTTCATAACCATAGATCGTGATCTGATAACCTGAAAAAGGGGTTTCTTTTCTTACACAGGCACAAGATGGACCCCCAAGTGATCAGGATTCTACTCGTAGGCGATGAAAAGTGTGGCAAGACAACATTCCTCTCGTACGCAGTCCTAACCCGTCTATTTAATCTGGCCCTATCATCTCATCCTAGGTTCCTCTTTCTAGACGGCTAAGCGCGGGCGAAAACGTCAATCCTATCCCCCTGCTCCGCGACATCGACCAGCCATACATCTTTGAGATCAAGGCCGGGACCAGGCAGTACCGGTTCGAGTTCTTTGATACGTCAAGCCCGGATAACTGGAGGCTCCTAGACCCTGATGCTATCGTCATTTGCTTCGATATCAGCCAACGGTTGACTTTGATTAACATGCAGAGATATGTAAGTGATGCATAACCCTGTTCTCCGAAGAAAGACTGACGATCGGGGACGTTGTAGTGGATCAACGAGGTAAAGATGGCATTTCAGAGATTCGACACCCTACCTGTCATCATCCTCGGGCTGAAGCGGGATCTGAGGTCGGAGAAGGACCCAAATGGGATCATCTACCCCCAGGAAGCGTACCAGGTGGCGCAGACCTTGAGGGCGGATCGGTACGTCGAGTGCTCGGCGGTGACGGGGGAGTTGTTGAAGCTGGCGTTTGAGGACTTGTGCAAGACGGCCGTGACACCGACGACAGGGCCAAACAGCCAGAGCGCAAGCACGTGTATGATACTGTGAGATTTGAATGGGCGAACCCGGGTGACGTGTGGTGGTATCGGTGGGTGATATTATAGGATAGTGTTGACCCTGGATATAATGCTTGAATGAGTCTGGACTCCGAGTCTATGCGTCAGCCATGGATGCATCGGCCTCGGCCTCCTGTCCGAACGGGCCGAGGACTTCGGCGATGATGGTGACCATTTCCTCCTGCTGCTCTGCGGTGAAGCGCTCATACATATCCTCGAGAGCAGATCCGAGAACTGGAGGAGTGCTAGGGCGAAGGTTGATGATCATGATAACCTCACTCTTGGCGAGGTTGAAAGGCCTCAGGCGCTCTAGGAGCTGGCTGATGCAGCCCTCGGTGTAGGGAATAGGGTCCTCGCTGAGAGGGTTAGGATTTGAGCGGAGATAATTCAGGAGCTGTATGATCGTCAGTTACATGTCCTTGAATTTTTAATCTGCACACTTGAATTAGAGGCAAACCGGAGTGAATAACCTACGTAGCGAACTAAATCCTCGAAATTTTGAGGACCTCGATGCTTAGTCTTTTTGTACCGCTCCTTCTGCTCGGTGAGGTGCTCGTACACCTCCCAATTGCTGAGCACAGCAGCTTGAGACTCGAGGATCTTCATGGCTTCGGTTGATGCGTCAGCTCAGCGGAGCGAACTGAGTGAGTCAAAGGGGAGATTCTGATGGTGGGTGAGGATAAGGCTCTGAGCTGCAGAGGAAAGAAAAATGGGGGATCCAGAATGTGTAGTTGAAGGAACCAATCAGGACCCCACAGCAAGACGAGGCTGAAGAAGAAAAGAGAGTGGATGCTTCTCACAGCAACTTGTGAGACACCCGAAAACGGGAGGCTTTTTTTCTTTTTTTTTCTCTTGGAGTTTCTTTTCTGGAATTGAGGGTGGTGCACGATCTTACACCTTGTGCGAATGTGGTAGAAGCACAAGATGTGAGATGTTGATTCAAGGTTGAGACTTGGACAAAAAGTTGGCTGCCCTCCAATTCACGATGTCTTTCCATTTTTTTGCATGTGAGCCTCACCATGTGTGCAGGAAAGGGAAATTCCGCGTTACAGTGGAGTCAATTTCATCACGTACCTGCGCAAAGGTTTTTTTTTACTTTTCTTTTCTTTTTTTCTTACTGCTTCTCCTCCAATGTCTGGCCCCAATTCGCACAGACAAAGACGCCCCCCGCGATTCTTTTTTTCTTCTCTCTCTCACATCCGGCATCGCAGGTTCGTAAAGAGGGGTCAACCTACATGCAAAGGATCCAATGAGAACCATCTGATGTGCAATGCCATCATCAGAAGAGGGAAACACGATCCCTCCCCGGATCTCGGTGGCATTTCTTGACCTACAGTACCTACGCAAGTCTAAGTGCATGGTGCTAAAGTTGAATGGTCTGGAACTCCCGAGAGAAAGGAGGTCGCGTGATTTTAGGTGCTTTTTTTTCTGGTCTTCTAGAACACACACGCGCACACAATGGCACCTCGACATCCTATCCTCGGGCAAGGCGAAGGTGATCGAGTGATGCAAGCCACACAGACATGGGGTATTTTTTGCTCACATTGACAGATGAAAACGGCAATTGTCCCATGCTTCGTCGCAGCCAACATGCATCAGTTGACAAAGAGATTCAGCAGCACATGGTGTAACCACAGGCCAGCAGTTGCTGAGACGCCTGCAAGTCTTTGATATTGTGCATCATCACCGCCCGGGAGAGCAGCGGCGTTTTACATTGTACATATTTTGCCAAGACACTCCAGTCCGTCATCGGGACGTTGGACACGTTGCAGAGCCCCCCCGACCGACTCTGTTCCAGGGGGTGTGTCTCGCGAGAAATGGTTTGCAGCGGCTCTTTTATAATGCTCAGCATGACCAGGCAAGGAAGAAGGAAAGAATAGGATAAAAGGGAACGGGAATTCACGACTGTGACTGGTTATGATTGTCGTGTGAACGGGTGTGGTACGGAGTACAGATCAACTGACTACCACACATCCCTGCCGGGCTAAACCGCCGCCGGGCAAAACTCCTGGTGACCAAGACGCCTACGGCGGTAGACCATGGAGCTGTTTTAGCATGAAAGCCCAGGAAATCCAGTGGAATTTCCTATTTCCCCAGTGGATTGTTACCAGCCTGCCTGGCAAGCTTCCCCCCTCCTCTCTCTGCAGGCAGCCCGGTGTTTCTCCCCCGCCCACTTCCTCCGCGGTCCTGCACATTTTTCGGAGGTACACCCTCGGTACTCCGTCTCCGGGCTCGGGGGTTTGAGTACCTACCTACCTACCTAGACAAAACTCGCCCGGTTAAGGAAGCCGCTTGAACCTGCCCAGATAGGGTGCAGCAAGCATGAATTTTTCGAAGAATAGGGCGGTCTGCAGTTGACGGAGCAAGGTTGAACTGCAGAGCTACCCTTGTTCCTAGCATATCCGGGTTGTGTGGGCTTGGTCAAACTCGGGTTTTGTATTCGACCCTTCTTTTTTATCACTCATACACAGCATGGGGTACCCGTCTGGAGAGCTACCTACAGCTGCCCGGGCAGCCAGCAAGTAGGTACCCTTGGTACATACATGAGAATTGGCGGGGGTGGGTACAAGTCCAGGTTCATGTGAATGGAAGAAAAAAAAAACCTCCTCCATCTTCAGGCCCCTGCAGCTAGAGCCGCGGTGGGTAAAGGAAGAGCGGCTCCATGGTGTGAGGAAAGGCAGTTATCTGGGCAGGTAACCGTTATCTTCCCTTTGTTTTTCCATCTCCCTTCCCTGCAGCAACAAAATCTCACCACTCACACTGCCACGCTCGCGGTCTCGATCCCGAAAACTTGGGAGAATGTCTCTGCATTGTCTTTGCAATTGGCGCTCGTGGTTCGCCCCTCCTTCCCTCCGGGTACCGGTGGACCGGCATCGATCGCTGGCTGTTTTTTTTCCTCGGCTGCTGGTTGGTTGCCTGCGGCAGCCATTCAAAGCCCGCGCTTGACTAAGAATAGCAGTACTTCACTGTGCAGATTTTCGTCCGGGCGGGTGCCATGTACCCCCGTAGCCATTTCATCATTTCTGGTCTCCGACTTGGGGGACTGCCAATGACTCCTGTCTCGTTACTTGACGCTTCCCTCTCATGCTTGTCCGAAATCATAAAACATCATTTCATCTCGTCGTCACCGTGTTGCCCAAAAGTCTACGCAACCCCAGAGAACTAAAAACCTGTACAGTATCATCCACCTGCTTCTTCCCCTTCCTCCCCAACTCCTCGAGAGTTTCTTTCAAATTCACGCATCCATTCGCTCGCACACAATGGGCCTTTGATATTCGCCCATCGACATCCCATCGCCATCTCCACTCCCACTCCTCCCTCCACTTGGACTGCTCCTGCGACCGCCGCGCCATCCCGATCTTTATTTCATCGGTTCGTTCGTCACGTCAGTCTGCCGAGTTCCTCTTTCCTCCATCCCTTCCTCGTCACCTTTAAACGAGAATCTTGCCTCCATTCAACTGGCTGGCTACTCCTTCGTACTCACTCCCCCGACCGACCGCCATCTCCGGCTTCGCACCAACAGGCCCTTTGTTTAGGATCCCCTGCCCTGTCATTCGGCATTGGAAACCTGCTGAGCTGTGAGCCTCTGACGCAGTGACGTCGACTGGTCTGTACGTCTCAGTCGGCTACAGCCATTGGCCTCCACCCCTGTCGACCTGTCGACCGCTGTCGAGTCATCCCTCGCGCCGCTTCAGAACCCCCGGCCAGGCCTTCAGGCCCTCCCAAAAGCGTCACCAGCCTCCTCTTACAGCGCATTTAGAGAACCCCCCAGCGCCAACTTTGTCTTCTACCGGCATCTTCTCGCAGCAACTCACACGCTTCACCACTTACTCACCGGGCAGGCATTTGCAATCCCGCATCCACCACCCCACTCCACGCAGGTGCTGCGCTGTGCTGCGCTCCAACAGGCCGGGCCCGCCATTGAAAGAGAAAAAAAAAAAAAAAAAGTCACCCATCTTCAAGCTTTCGCCTCGCAAATCTTCAAATCCGTCACGTCTCGTCTCGACTTCGGATTGCCTCGATCCCGGATCGACTCGTTTCGACTTGTCTAGGGTTTTCCCCTCTTCATAATCGTTCTCGCAATCCTCAAGAGCTTCTTCCTCGTGTCCGGTACTCTTGACTCGGTCACACCTCCCCTCTCTCTTCTCCATTGCTCGCCCCTCCGAATCGGCCCCTCCACACCCGTTTCCGCTTCCGTCCCTCGCCGCTACCAAAACTTTTTGCTCTCTTAACCGACGACCACACTTGAACCTTTTTCCCGACAATCACATCCTCGCCTTCACAATGGTTCGCAATATCGTCGTTCTGGGAGGAAATTCCCACCCTCATTTGACAGATAATATCTGCCAAATCCTCGGGATTCCCGCCAGTAACCGCATCCTTACAAAATTCTCTGGCGGCGAGAGTCGTTGCGAAATCAAGGACTCTGTCCGCGGAAAGGATGTCTACATCATTCAATCCGGCTCGGGCAACGTCAATGACAACCTCATTGACCTCTGCATCATGATCTCGGCTTGCAAAATCGGTTCAGCAAAGCGAGTCACTGCCGTCGTCCCACTCTTCCCCTACTCCCGACAGCCTGACTGGCCCTACAACAAGGCCGGCGCTCCTTTGTCGCAATCCACTGGAGCTGCCCGAAATGATTACACCTTCGAGAGTGTTCCTCCTACACCCCGTCCTGGCGCCCCTCGGTCTGCCGGCTTGCCCAATGGTGTTAACAACCTCACTGAGAAGCTGTCAAAGACCGCCATCGCCAACGAGAGCGGTGCCAACGGTACCAACGGTGTCAATGGCACTAATGGCGACTACGCGCCGCCCCGTCGTTCGGATACGATCTCGAGCACCACCTCCAACCGTGGTCACCAACAGGAAAACTCGATTTCCTCACAGCGGAGTTACACTACCCATGACTACGAAAACCAGTCCAACATCTCGGCTTTCCGGCCTAAGCCTGGTTACAAGCACTGGATTGCCCAGGCCGGCACTCTGGTTGCCGACCTGCTAACTTGCGCCGGTGCCGACCACATCATCACCATGGATCTTCACGATCCCCAATACCAGGGCTTCTTTGACATTCCCGTCGACAACCTCTACGGCAAGGCTCTGATTCAGAACTACATCCAGTCGCAAATCCCTGGCTACCAAAACTCGGTCATCGTCTCCCCCGATGCCGGAGGCGCGAAGCGAGCTACCCTGATCGCCGACAGCCTCAAGACGGATTTTGCCCTGATTCATAAGGTAATTCATATAATCTCTTGATTCCCCTCTGTTCAAAACTCATACAATACCTCTAGGAGCGCCGCCCGATCCGATTCACGGAGCACCGCAATGCCAGCATGATGCTTGTGGGTGATGTCGCAAACCGCATCTGCATCCTGGTGGACGACATCATCGACACTGGAAACACCATTACGCGCGCTGCTAAGCTCCTGAAGAAGGAGGGCGCTACCAAGGTGTACGCTCTTCTCACTCACGGAGTGTTTAGCGGTGACGCCATTGCTCGTATCAATGCTTCGGCGATTGACAAGATCCTGGTTACCAACTCGGTCCCTCAAAACGAGCACCGACGACTATGTCCCAAGCTCGAGGTGATTGACATCTCACCCGTATTCGCCGAGGCCATCCGCCGCGTTCACCACGGCGAGTCGATCAGCGTGCTCTTCCAGCACAACTAACTCACCAACTACTGACACCCACGGTTTGTCACGAGTGACAACAACAACAACCAATCATACTATGGCGTTTTACTCGACATGGACAATCACTCGAGTCCTGTCGGATCCTTGATTTCTAAACGACCTTGTACGAGGCGCATTCCGCCCTTGGTACCGCAGTCGCGACGCTACGCTCATCCCCGTCCCGTCACGCGACGTTTTGTTCTGAACTGGGATGTTTTGTTTTGGAGTTTAAGGGGAGCTTTGGGTGCTTGTCTTCCATATCTGCCAGGCCTTGGTTTCCCGGCCGTTTCGATATTTTTCCATTTCATCCCTCACCCCCTAGAATGTATCCTAACGGGATACTTGGAACGGCACACGTCGTTGTGCGACAAAAAGGAGACACTGTGGAAGGAAAGAAAGGGTTTGGATTGGTAGTAGCTGGTGCAGCGTGGGTAGGAGGAAGGGGTTTCTTGCTTTCTGCTATGCTGCACAATCTCATCCAATCCCACGTTTTGGACCCTTTCTTTCTCCTTTGATTCCTTGATTCTTTTGCTACACACACACACACAAACACAAACACAAACACAACAAATTCTTGAAAAATCTTGCTTGAGGGTTAGTAGCTATCTACCTACCCCACCTCAATCCCTAGCTTTGGATCGAGGGGAAACGGTATGTCTTGGAGAAAACAAAAAGGACCTTCTTTCGAGATGTGGTTCTCTTGATATCGCCAGTCTTCCCAAATTGCATAATGAGAAAAAAAAACATCGAATCGTAGAAATCCGGACCAAACCTAAAAAGAGAGAGATCGGGGGAGTTGTGTATAGACGGGGGAGTTGAGGTGTTGCCAGAAGGTTCAGGATAAAGAAGTCAGCTAGCCTTGCAATTGGCTATACTGCTAGATAATGAAATAAAAAGTTGAAATGAATTCTTGCTGTTGTGCTGTCGATGGTGATGTTGCTACTATTTGATGTCATGAATCGGCTGAAGGGAAGTTCAAGGGTGTAATAATCACAAGTGTCACGGCTCCTTGACAGATCTACAACCATCCCAGAGTGTCATGACTACTCCTTTATCACACCAAAGATTTGAATCATTAAATCGTCAATTCATAGCAGTCCATGCCAATTTAGAATACACGAGACTGTTTTCCGGTTTCGTCTTCCGTCTACCGTTCTGTACCTCGTGAGTGCCTCATGAATGTCGCTATCTAGGTAATCTTCATCCCCTCAGCATATCCGTGACCTTGCATTATCACATCCCTCAAATCCGTCACGCCCTTAACGCCACTTGTCTCTGGAGACAAGAAAACAAACCAAGTAGGAACAAGGCACAGAAAAGTGCCTTGGTTGGTACAACACACTCGACCTCAGTGTGTATACATCAGAATGTTGCTTAGAACTCTCCGCTAGTTTAGCAGCGAGGCCATGCTACTAACCATGGATACGTCCGAAGGAATCTCCCACCCATGTGCCGTGGCAGCACGTCGGAACGCATCGATAGCCTCAAAGATGTTGTAATCCATCGACCCCCGGCCATCTACCCGATCAAGGCGGGCTGGAGGATCCATGTCGCAGAGATTCATCCTGACTTCGAGGAATACCTTTTCCAACGACAGCGCGGGGGACCAGCCCGAGTTGGTGAGCAGCTCCGAGCATATAGCTCCGCCTATCGTAACATGGCCACCACCCCCGTGGGCAAAGGGGAGGAAGCGTGGGCGGATGACACGGACAAAGGGTGGCGATATTGGGTACGAGCTGCCGAAGCGGAGTTCCAGGACAATGCTGGAGCAGCCGGCGCGCTTCATATCTTGCGCAAGGGGGAGGTTCACGTCAAAGCTGTGGAGCTCGACGATCCAATGGAACATGTTATCCAGCTTATCAAAGTCGATGTACCATCCCAGGGCAGCAAGGTCAGTGCTGGATTGTATCTTTTGCAGATCCATGATCTCTCGGTTGAGGGCACGCAGGGCTCCAGGGGATGACGCCGCCCAAGTCGGCTCGGCGAGCTTGGGGAGAGAGGCCAGATCCAGACCGCCAGGTCTGAAGGTGGTGGTAGTGCCAGCCTGCGGTTGGCCTATGTTGTTCCGGTCCTGCATCCCCGTGGTCAGCTTGGATGGCCGTAGCTCTCCCAGGCCCGAGTCCGTGGAAGTTCGTCGTCGTTTTCGCACCGTTTGTCTCTGGCTATCCTCGTCCTCACCATCCGAAGCCAGGAGATCGTCGAGTTCCCTGTCAACCTCCTCAAGTACGTCCTCGTCTGCTTCATCGACTAAGATAGGGTTCCCTCGTGTGAGGCCCGGACCACTGACCGAGACTTGCTGTCCTAGAGCACGACGGCGGGCGGTTGGAATTGCCGATAAGGGGATCTGGATCTCATTCCTGTGATCTCCGATCAACCGATGTTGCGGGTCTTGCCTGAGGTAACCCTTCGAGCTGAAGGCTGATTTCTTCGGGGGCCATTGATTGCCGGTTTGTGAAGAGGCGTTGACTTTGACAAATAGGTACCGGCACTGAATCCACTCGATTTTGTCGATAACAAAATGTGGTTGTGTTGATACGTATTTGGCCGGATCGTTGACGATCTCACACATGCTGACAGCACTGGATACCTTCAGTCGAGAATTCGGCCATGCTGAAGAACCCTGTGATATTGATTGTCAGTCAACAGTCATCACCAACAGAGAAGCCATAAGTCGGCCATAGAATGACTGCGTGATTAGCAGGATAAGGGGGACTCTGTAGGTGGGCATCTATCCTAAAGGGGTCGAACGCCAGATTAATCTGATACTCGATCCAGCTCCCAATAAGATCTGCGCTCTACCAAAGAGTATCCCCTACCCTATCATGTTCGGTCTCCCTCCAGGTGTGGTCAACTTACCAGGTGGCTTCCGTGAACACCCCCCACCGTGTAGCCCTGACTGATGGAAAATTCCTTGCCCAAGTAGACTCCGTTGCCGAAAGCTCGTCCATGTAGTGTCGTGGAAAAGTCAAGTCCGGTCCGAATGATGCTGTGCCAATTCTCTAGTGGACTTCCATGCCATGCAAATAAACTTGGGTGTGTTTTTGGTTGCCCATTGGTTTCTTTGAGTTTGGTGAGCTCCTTGAAGAAAGCCTCTTCCTTCTCTGGCGAGCCCTGAGCGAAGCGAAACTGCATCCAGGCCGGCCCCATACCCTGGACAATGCTGGGACTGTCTGCTGCCCGCCCCGTTGACGGCTGGGGATCAGGTATCGGGCCGTCTTGAACAATGAAAGATCTGTTCGATGCCACAATCCAGTTGAGGAGAGCCAATGTCGAATTATCCATACCCTTCCAAAGAGACAGGCTACTTCCTGGTCTTTCCATAAGGTAAGACCTCATTTCCTCGACAGGTGGGATCATCCGAGTTAGTTGAATGAGATTAAAATCACGGTCCACGGTCTGGAGCTCATCGATATCTCTGTTGTGCTGGAAAAGCATGACGCGGACCCAACCTGGACTCGGATGGGTTGCATGGGTTTTCATCTCGAATTCGGATAGCGGCATAACGTTGTTAGGCAGTGTTCGCGTTGTAATGATTCGAAAAGAGTACTCAAAGTTCCCAGACGATTCGATGATGCACGTATGCCTCTCCACAGCTGTCTCATTGTTAGTTTTGCCATCAACCGGGAACCAGAAGAAAAAGGTTCACTTACTCGAGTGCACGATAGCTACTGTTGTCGACATGTCCTTAGGCCTGATGACAAGAAGGACACGGTCACCTGCCTTTAGCTTTCTATGGGAGCCATAGTCGGAGCCAGGGAACCGGATCTTCTTGTCCTTGAAGGACACTTCCACGTCCAGATACTCTGAGGGATCCTTTAGGGAGCCTGGATCAGCCCATTTCAGACCCAACCCCTGGGGGAATTCGCGAAGGCGATTGCTCAAAAGGGCACAGTAGAAGAAGGATACAAGGAGATCCACCACGGCAGGGTTGTTGATAATGTCGTGCTCAATGCTCTGACCAAACCCGAGCGACAAGTACTGGTAAAGGCATAGTAGGTTTCCGCAAACGAAAGGCTTAACGGCCTCAAACCCTCCGTCCATTCTTTGATGGCAGACCATGCAGTACTTTGTGCACTTGATCAGTCTTTGCAGGCCGAACTGCATCGCCACAAGAAAGATGTTGAGATCTTCATCTGCTGAGACGTAGTCTCGTCGAAGGAACTCAAGATTGAACCAATCGGGAGAGCTGTCCTGGTCGTCTTTGGAGTCTTTGGACGAAGAGGCAGCGTCTCTGAAGTGGCTGCCTCGACTCAGGTTGAACTTGAACACTTGTGCTTGATCCCAGGAAAAGTTGTCAGATCGTCGAAGTCGAAGAAGATCAGGGAACTCTTGGTTGAGTAGGGGATTCAGGGACGCTGACATGTACAGCGGTAGAAAATGGTCGCTGTCATTGCTGTTGTCTTCGTCAAGAGCATTCTGGGACTCCGTGTTGTGGTCGGAATCAAACATCCGTTTCATTGCGTGATAGGACGGCTTGGGGCGGGCGCATTTACCGAACCTGAATTGTACTGTTGACTGGTCGGAGGGGAGACTCATAAATTCAGTTGCAGAAGGATATCCCATTGGCAATTTGACCAACATAACCACATATTCCGAAGACTTGAGGTCCCATGCTTCCAGGGCCTCCTCTGGGATGCCGAGTTTCGAAATGCGGATGGATAGAGAGAAGATACCAGAGTAGTTGTCGACATTCTTCGTGAACGGGACGGAGATACAAAAACCTTCCTTCTTGGCATCTCGTAGGTGCCGCTTCAAGCGATTCGTCGATCCCGGAGAGCCAGCTGCACATCTCGCAGCTGGTCTTCTAGGCGGCAGGGGTGAGATGTCTATTCGATACTCCTCATCTTCGTCTCCATGGGAGAGGTCGTCACTGTCGAATGCAGAGTCACCGTCTTCCTCGCCCTCGTCGCTGTTGATGACGGTTACGGATGGGTCGTCCACGTTGTTGCTGAGCTTGGCAGTCAATCGTCTGGAAACCAGCGAGATGACTTCAGCCACATTCTTGCCTTCGGTCAAGGCAGCGAAATCCTGGAGCCACTTATCCATAGCCTTGGTGGCGTGGTCTGACGAGGTGAATATCATAAAGCTCGAGTGTCTAGGATAGGAATCGGCATCTAGATATTGTCAGCTGGGTTGCTTCTGCTTTCCCAAGGGGGTGGAGGATCGTATGTCCCAGCTCAGTATGTGGTCTAGAGCCTGGAACAGTATTGCGAAATCGTACCTGTTGAGAGAGCCTGGACCTCCAAGGGCGGTTGCCCTTCCAGGACGTAGGTGAATACAATCTCTCCATCTGAATCTCCCTTTCGCACATTTGTGACGTGCGGGTCGTCATAGCTTGACGTAGCGGCCCTGAGGTCGAGGTTGAACTGCTTGAGACCCATGGCAGCGTCGATTGGCCGCCGGTCACAGCGTTTAGCCCCGACGTTGAGGTGTGGGGAGAAGCTGACCAGATATCGTGTCGATTATCTGCAGAGCTCGTCTAGAAGTTGACGACAGGTAGTGAAGGCGAGGGAAAGTGAGCACGGCGAGGCGATGTAGAAAGACCAATAGCTCGAGGGCGGGGTCGGTTGTCCCTTTACTGTAGACGAGTAAAAAGATTCAGGGCGGATATCCGATGCCCAAGGAATCCCGTTGATGGTTAAAGAAAAGCTAGATAAATCTTGGCAAGATGCAACATTTGAAAGATGTTGGGGAGAAAAGTAGTGGTTCAGGTCACGGGAGGGCAGGTGTGTTTCCTGTTTGTTCGATGCACCCTGTCCAGGATGAGGGGGGAATCAGAGCTAGGTACCTAGATAACCAGCTTGTGCGATTAGAGAGAAGCTGTTTTTCTAGTTTCAAATGAATTTGTCGTGTGTTACAGGCAGACTGAAGGGAAGGTAGAGGGAAGAGTTGGTAGGAGTGAAAGACTGAGCGTGGGCGTAGGTGTGCATGGAGTCATTGCTGCCTGTCTGCCTCCACTGTCTGAGGTGCTGTCGGGTTCATTCGCATGGCACGTTCGCTGAGAGGTCCACGGGTCGCGGTGTCGGCCACCTGCAGTAAGATACAGTGAGTGGGTGGCAGTGGCAGCGATGGAATTTGGGCTGCTTGGGCAAACATTAACCGAAAGTTACAGCAGAGGTACTTGGGGGAGTCGTTATTCTGTGACTGGCCTCAGCAGATGCAAAACAATTCGTTTACATCAAGAAAAAGGATGAACAGGTATCGCATGTCTTGTTTCTTGAATTATAAAAGAATCCAAGCTTACGTTAGAAATAGCGTAGTCTTGTTCGTTCCCTGGGGTACAAGCTGCACCATCCAAGGATGACATCCATGACCATGTCCTCCACCGCACGGTACATGACAGCCACTCACGCTTACACCGAATGAATCAAGTAATGAGAGCAGCACAAGAACCATCAGATCGAAGCCTCAAACACTTGAGGTCAAGTGCACACACGATGCAGAATGATTTCTTTTTCTACTAATCAAGGGTCTTCTTGACTTGAATCCCACAACCAAGGTGGCCGGCCTAAATCAGCCCTATGGAGCACCGGCGCCGATTTAATTAGTGGCGATGCAACATACAGACAAGCCCCATCAAACAGTGGAAGTCATCATTGCGATGTGAGCATTGATCTCCTCGCGTTTGGAGCTTAGGGGACGATGTGAAGCAAAAGGGTTTAGACAACTGTTGCACCCGCCGTTCAATACTAGACAGCAATGGGCAACCTCACATATGGGATCCAAAGAATTCAATCGTCCTTGGCGTTCCAGCTTCACGGCCAGCTTTGAGACAAACCAGGCTCCAGGCCCCAGGCCCACCTGACGTCCCTTGAAGTGCCCGGGACCTGAGCGAGTGTGGGCCTGGACCGCTCAAGCTCCCGAAGCTCGACGTCAGGATCTCCACTATCAGATGCTCGTGTGGACTTGAGGTCAATCAAAGATGGGAGGGTATTTACCCCTGGCACCGCTTCACTCTGCAAGTATACCATACTGTAATGACAGGCCTACAAGTCCGCCCTTATTTACAGCTTCACATCAATTGTCAAGTCTCCTGCCGGCCTCCATGGCGCAAATCTTCATGCCCAAGCCCCTTGCCCGTTAATTGATCCAGTCCTGATTCGGTAACGCGTGGTTCAAGTCTTACTTCCCTGTCGGCCCACCCACTCGCTGGTCATCCCTCCAACACTTGCATAAAAGGGATCTCTCACGACAGCTCTCCATCAGCATTTCTCGTATCCATTTCCCCCTCCCTCGACAACTAATTTACTCTTCAAGAACCGGCCCACGGCCACTCCTGTCTCGTCGCCGGTCGTACCATCTCTTTCTGCCGTTGCCTTAATTGGCGTCCTCTCGCTATCATCGAAATGCGTCCTTGACAACCTCTTGTCGCCCTCGTTTCATGAGACTCGTGGCTCAGCCCGATCAGTCAATTGCCTACCTACCCGATGCCAGCCATCCGTGTCCTCTCGACGACTAAATAGTCCGGTCAAACGTGTCGCTCTCTCTCACTTTTGCGATTCTCTCTTTGCCATTTACTTCGGCCACATTGCTTTGGCGACTTATACATCATGGCCTTCAACATCCTCTACGGCCGGCCACGCCGGTTTACTTCTCGACGATTGACATATCTTGTCCTCATCGCCCTCGTTTTCGCATTCACGACTTTCACCATCCTATCTCCTACTACGACGCATGTTGCCGCTCCAGACAACGCCGCTAAGAACACGGAACCCAAGAAGGGCAAAGCTTCTGTGTCCAGCCTTCGCGAGTCCCTCACCAAGGGCATGTCAGGCTTAAATCCCTTCCGTGGACCCTCTCACCGACCTCCAGTTCGAGCACAAGACTCGTATCACGGATCTTCTTGGTGGGCTGATTGGAAGTGGCTGTCTGTGCCCTTCTCTAGCTCCCTCACCCTCGACGAAGACCGTGCTCTTCTACCTCCGCTCCGTGATCGCCCCTTCATCTACTGCTATTACGATGCCACTCTCAAAAATTCGAGGGAGGAAAAGGATGCCGAAAGTGACCTGCTTCTGACCTGGCGTCGCGCATGGTGGGCGCAGGGCTTCCGACCTACCATCCTGGGTGCGTCCGAGGCCATGAACAACCCAATGTATGCCGAGGTACAGAGACTCCAGGTAGATCCAGAGCTGAAAAAGGACCTGATGAAGTGGCTGGCTTGGGGAGCTATGGGTACTGGCCTGTTGGCGGAATACACCTTGTTCCCAATGGCCCTCACCGAGGACCATCTCTTGAGTTTCCTTCGAAGGGGTGAATATCCTGCCCTGACCAAATGGAAGGGCCTCAACGATGCACTTATAGTCGGTCAAAAGGACGACGTGACAAAGGCTATCCGCTCCTTGCTGGATTCTGCCAACTTGAAGACTGCCAAGAGCGTCATCGCGGGAGCTCCCAAAGACACCTTCAAGACGGACAAGACACCAGATTCCCTGGCCCATTACAGCCCAGAGCTTATCAAGAAGCAATATGCCAAAGTTCATGAGAGTCTCACCAATGGACGAGCCAAGGGTCTGGGGTCTCTCAACAGGCTGATCAATGCTCATATGCACATTGCCTGGCAGAATAGCTTCCCCGATGGTATTGACGTTCTCAAGCCCTTCCCCGAACACACCACCGATATGGTCGCCCCAGCGATGAAACTCGCCAACGCACTGGCGTTTTGTCCCGACAACCCGATCCCCTCTTCATGTCCTCCAACAAGTAGGCTTTCCAGCTGCAAGCGCTGTGCTGCAGGCTCCGCTGCCTTGAAGGTCAACACCCCTGAGCAGTACCAGAACTCGACCCGCACATACGCCATTGGAACGGTGCCTCATCCCTGGACTCTTGCCACGCTTTCGAATCTGCGCGAGAGGATTGATGTTGCCTGGATCCGAAAGGAGTCTCCTCGCGATCCATGGCTTGAGATCATTACCAAGAAGATATTGGGTGACCAAGTTTCCAGCAACCTTCGCATCATGCGCTTCAAACAGGCTGTGGCGGATGAGCATTCCCCAGCGCATGCGATCTGGTTGACAGCCGAGACCGAAGTCCCTTCCGATATCAATTGGCACTTTGGATTCCGCATTCCGCAGGGCTCTGGTGAGGCAGACAAAGCCGGCACAAAGGCAGCAGAGAAGGCCAAGGACGGAAAAGCGCAAGGTCCCAAATCGACGAAGGGAAAGCGCGCAGAAAAGTCGACAAAGGACGATAGGATCGAAAAGCCGCAACCAAACCCTGATGAGGTCGCTAAGGAGAAGGAACTGAGTCCACAAGAGCAAAGAAAGAAGGAACAAGCTCTGCTAGAGCGTGCCAAGAGGATTATTACCCTGACTAAACAAACCACCGACACGCGACTACGCGCATCCCTCGAGGCGTGGAACTTGGCTGACACGGAGGCATGGAAATTTGCACGTGCGTTTCTGGCACGTCGCAGCATGGAACGAAGCGAATGGGAGAAGGAGGAAGCCAAGTACAGCGGCGGCGCTGGCTCTGAAAAGGGGCGTAGTGCATGGAGCCGGTGGAAAGATGCGAAGAAGTAATCAGGGGATGAATCTACCGCATTATGTGCGGTAATGGACGCAGCGATGTTCTTTTATCTCGACGACGAATCGCATTCGACATGACAACTTTTGGCGTTTGGAAGTGTATATCATGGAGTTTATGACGGCGGAGCAAGAGTTTGATGATGGGACTCGTTCACGACAACCTTGCTCAGGGGGGGTATGCAAATGGGTGCAATGATGGTGGCTTATCGTTTTTTCAGTTATGAATCCAAATAACAAGCAATTTCTTGGTTTTCTCCAATCTAGGTCCTAAAAGCGTCATATCGAGAAGGGAACATGTCGTCTATCTACCAGCGTCAACAGGATTCTTCAACAGCAGCAACATTTTCCAGTCACGGCCGCCACGTCTTCCTCTCGACGCTCCGTCTCTCTTAGACACGGATAGTATCACCACCCATCTCACCACTCAGCTCACGGGAGGTGGGACCTCGATGCTCCGATCCAGCCACCTTGCCGAGAGTGCCATTGGCGAACTTGGGCGTGATGATACCGTTGCCGTTCTGAGCATGCGCGTTGCCAGTGTAGGTGCGCAGGGCGAGACGGGCTGCCTCGAGGACTTTCTCGGCGTGGACGACGGCTTCGTGGAGGGCATTGACTGTAGGATCCGCGGACCGGGCGATGCGGGCGGCTTCCTGCTCGGCGCGGAGCTGGATGATGTGACCGTTGAGCCAGACACCGTCGAGCTGGGCTTCAGTCATGTCGCGGGCACCAGCGATGCGGCCTCGGCAAGTGGGCGTTCCGCAGAGGCAGTCAAAGGGCTGGGCCATGTGCCATTCGGTAGAGGGGTAGAAGAACTGGCATTTCGTTAGTTGAGGAACCAGTCGGGGAATGGATCAATGGACTCACGGTGAGTTCATCACCGGGCTTGATACCCTTGGGTCCAACTAGGACGTTGAAGTTGCCCACATCAAAGAGCTAATCGTGTTAATCAAGAGATTCCCTCTGGGCAAGGGGAGGGTACGATTCAACAACAGCCGGGGGGTTCTCCTTCAAGTAGGTTCAACTAACGAGAGTAGGTTCGCAAGAGTGGTTGATGTACAACAAGTCGCTGTTCAGGTTGAGGTGAGTGTCGCGGCCAGTCTGAACGGTCGCATAGGTGGGCTCGTTGGCCGGGGTGCAGGGTGGGAAATCGAACTTTGCGAATACGGCAAAGGGGGGAAGGGAGACGCGAGAGATGCTCTTTGTGGTGAACTCTTCGGCGTTGACGACGACGACCTCTTGGATGTCGGGGTGGGAAGGCTGCTTCCAGTGGGGGACGAGAGGAGCCATCTTTGGTGGTGATTTAGGGTAGCTTGATGAAGCTATCGAGGAATGTGAGTGGATGGAGGAATTGGGATGATTGGCGGTGTTGGTCGTACAGCTGGGTATCGTGATAGTGATTTTACAGATGAATGTAAGAAGGAAGCTCTTTAAGGAACAAAAGAAGTGCAATTGAGTCAAGAAAAGGTACTAGGTATTGTCGAGACCTCGGTCCGTGAGAGTGGAGTTGGGGAGCTTTAGCTCTAGTGGATTGTGGAGGAGATCAGATCAAGCTTGTGATGAATGGATGGTGTGGAATGAGTTTCTCAATGAGAATGCCATCATTACAAAACAAGATGGTGGGCGACTCGTCATCTTTAGTACCCGTCTCGCCGGCCCCCTTTAGCCAGGCAGATCGAATGTCTGTCCTCGAGACCGAGAGAGGATACACACACAAAGTGAGCCCACCCGCATACGCAACTCTCGTTGGTGAAGCCATTTCTTTAGTCTCCGCAGCGCCGAAAGCACCACTCCGTCCGCCCCGGCTGGCAGCTTGTGGAATGGATACACACGGTAACTTGTGGTTTTCGTTACGGTTTGCTTCGATGGCGGGGTATCAAGCATGGTAGCAAACAAGATGTGAAGCGGGGCGCGCCATGAGGCGTCTAGTATCCGTTTTGCCGGTCAAATCAGCCCAGTAGGGATAATCTCATCTCTTTGCTTCTACTCTGTACCTTGAATTGACCGTTTCCTGGGGGCGAAAGTGTCTCCGCTGGCGCGAATCTCAGGGCGTTGGCACATGTGCGTCATAAGGACCATACGCGATTCACAAGGGGGATAAACCCCCACTGACAAGACAAGAGTGATCAGCCTATCAAAGACAAGTGTGTAACCCAAGCCGGTAACGTAAAAACTTGAGCGGTTGCCACGGGAAAAATGAAATGCCAGAAAGTCTAACTAAGGGCCCATGATAGAAGGAGGGGGGCCCCTGGCTTCCCGTGGCGTTGAGGCTGTTTTGGCGATTGAGGTGTGGAGGGGTAATGGAGGGGCAGGCAGCTCTTCACAAGCTTGACCGGGCAAAATGTCTGTGAAACCCCATGAAATTGTATTCAAGCAGGAATAGCCTCTGCAATCGAGAGGCACAGACTTTTGTGTGTGTGTGTGTGTGTAGACAAGTAAAACGCGCAACTCTGCATAATCCATCGGCATTGGCACGAGAAAGTCTACAAAGTCTCATGAGCCGGGAAGACGACGGGAGGTCATGGAGCCGGAACATGTGGAGCCCAGCCCAGGTCGTGACCTCGGACAGGCCGGGTTTCCCAACTTGAAAGAGCCGAGGCTGTTTTTACCCCCCCATTTTCATTGACTTCGTCATTGCTACCTTGGGAGCTGTCAATTGTTTGCCCATGATGGATAAAGTCCAAGTAGACAATCAAAATCAAGCATTGAATATGATATTAACCAAGGTCAAAGACAAAAGATCCGTGAATTGCCGTCTTCAACTCTCAATTCCCCCTCTCATCATGTGTTCTTTTGACACATCCTAGAACCTCACGCTAGCTACACGCACATAGTACGACGCCTTAGTCTCTTCAGAATCCCATCACCAACGACGTCACTTGACCACGCGTGGCCTCGCGTCAATGGTCTCTCCCCCTCGCCTCATCTCCAGCTCTGCAGACGCCTCTCGTGGGGAAATCGCTCAATGCCCCCTTGTCTCGTGAAGCTTTCGAGCTGTCAACAGCCCTGCCATCTTCCGATGAGCTTTGCCAAGACCAATTAGCTCTTCTCCAACCCCAGTCTTCGCCTCAGATAAGCCCATCGACAAGGACCCCCGTCCTGCAGATGCCATGCATCTTCGTTTCGGTGGCTGGATGTTTCCCCAGACAGTTCGAAAACCGCCCCTCCACACCTCCTCTCTTTTGCTTGCTTCTTCCTGTATGAAGAATGTGAGCACTTGTTATATGCATGGCCCTTTGGTCTTGTCCTCTCCCTCCAGTCAAGAGGCTTCCTCACAGCTCCGATGCTGCATAGACCAGTCGGTCTCGGACCTTTTGTCCCCCCATGAACCCACGCACTTGGCTCTCGGGCCCCCCTGTCTGTCGCGGGATGGTGATGGAGCATTGCCGTGTGTGTGTCTTTGCTTTTTGCTTCTGCGGTGAATGGACGGATCGTAGCCTGATGGGATTCCTGCTGTGTAATAGATGCGGAATCTAGGACACTGCTTCCGCGTCCACACCATCAGTCTCCGTCAAGACAACATGGCGTCAGGTAGGAGAGAGCTCTTACCAATCAAGACCCTCTGAAAGAACAACGACTCCATCTCGGTCTGTTCTGCTCGTGTAACAGAGTAAAGAACCGGTCCATCCCGGGTCCGGGAATCTGACATTGACCTCGGTCGGGGAGTTGGTTATGTTTCGAGTATCGGCCGGCTTGGCTGCTCCGGCGAGACGCATCTTCCGCGCCACGACACCAATGCAAGTCTCTTTCGATTCGCGCTATGACACTGAAATAAAAACATTCAGCTCGGCCAGAAGCCGTGGTCTGTCAGTCGATTTTGCGGGGGAGAAATGAGAAAAGAAAGAAAAAAAAGAAAATCTCGTGAAGTCGTTGATCAGACTATAGGACTTTCGCTATCGGCGGCAAAGTTGGAAAACACCAATGCCACGTCGAATATGTGCGTCTCACAACGTCAGAGCGTGCGTCCTCGTACTTTGTTCTAGACTGCGCTGATGGATGCCATAGGGATTCTCGTGGAACTGCCGGTCTTCAAGGTTTCCCCCTCGTTCGTGGCTTTGATTCTCTTGGACCTCGGATGACGGATATCCTCGAAACGACAAGCCGATGCAATCCTGTGACAAGATGAGAGGTATTCTTCGATCGCCCACTTTGTTGACCTTGGTTCGATTTTCAAATTTTTATCAAGAGGCAAGTGGCGTTAGGTTCTCGGGGGACTAGAGTTTCAACAACCCCTTTTTGCTACGTTTTCCTCCCGAGTCAAACAAACGGAACACTGCAACACATGATTGTACCCGATGCAGAACAAACAGTTTGCCATTTTTATCATCCCAGCGAGGATAGATATGAACCTAAAGATATCTCAAGTTGTTCAAATATTAACGTGTTATTTTATAAAGGCAGATAAAATCAAGTGCACCGAGTCCTTCAACTCACGACAAGTCTCAAAGATCATCTCTAATTAATTTCCTCAACATCTTGAATCTCCTAATTAGAATTCATACGAATAACGGGCGGAACCATTTCGAGGTGTTGGATTACGAGATCTGGTGCACTCTAGATTTCAATTCAAACGCAGTTCCTACTTAAGCGCTGAACCTGTTGATAACCCCCAGTCTACAACAAGCGTTGTGATCTGCATGTCTGGCCCCCCTCTACTCATTGTCTATGATCTATGATACAAACAATTCTGCGAAGAAGCATGGAGAATACTAGTGTCATGACCAGTTAATTCAGATCAAACGCTTTGATCCTCGAGGTGAAGTCACAGAATCAAGTGAGGGAGAGACTATTGTGTCGTTGTCAAGTGCCCAAGCCCCGTGCCTCAATTCTGCCCCTATTATCCAAATCTAGCTTTCAAGGCAAACGAATCAATGTTCGACGATGCCAACGCCAACTTTACAATAACGTTGTCTCCACCATATACCCCTATTGAGCACAACGCCTCCTCACTCAACCCCATTGTCCCTGCTGCTCGATGGCATGAATATGACTTCGTTTGGGCTTTGATAAACGTCTAGAGTTCTGGGAAGCATGAAATTCATATGGGAAATCAAGTGTTAGGGTAAAGAATCATAGGTTTGATTCCTGGGACGTAGAGACGTACCCTCCTTGCTTTGTTAGTCTATGGACACCGTCTTTACATGTTAGTGAGAAAGACGCCACCACCTTGTCATTCTATGGTAAATGGACACCCCCATGGCCAATTACCTCAGCGCATGCCTTGCTACAACAGTTCAGATGTCAATGGGCAGACACCCAGGAGGGGACATTGACAATATATATATGGCATGGCACTCCACGAGGTCCAATGACAAGTGTTGTTAGTGCCCTTTGATCATGTCTTGACATCTGACATAACGCATGCGGAATAATACTCTACGGAATCTACCTGCCTAGCAACAAGTGTCGCCATGGAGCACGACTAGCGGCTTTTGCTCAAGTCCAGGGGATGAACAACACCTAGTATGCCAAGGAATAGTTTCTTAATGCAATCATAGGACATGTCTACCACTGTCCACCATCCGTTGCCGCCATGGTTACCTAGTGGCCCGCATTAATCGACACGTCTAGTCAAAGATGATAGTCTTTAGGATACCCAACCTCTTAGACGCATATCTTGCGCATAATTAGGGCAAGGCATTATTCTACAAACGCGCAGCACACGCGTTGCCCCCCGTGACAGTAAACAATAGCGTACCTAGGTGGTTCCTTCCCCTGCTCCACTTCTTCCTGAACCAAACACCATCATCACCACCCTCCACCACAACTGGTGGTGTTTGTTCTGCCCCGTGTTCGTCTTTCGTGAGTCTACTACTATTCCTCTTTCTATTTCTTCTTCTTCTGCTAACAGTGCAAAAGACCGCCGTCCGTGTCCTCGCCGAGGACCCTCCCTCCCAGGAGGCCAAGGTTCGTTTCTTCCTGCTCCTTCATTGAAACTTCGTGCGTTCTAACACACTAGGATTACAGAAGATGTAGGTACCGCAGCTCTTACGCTCATGGCAGTCGTACACCGAATGAGAGCAGGGCGGCGCTCCTTCTCAGCTTCGTCCATGTTCTCTCGAGTGTCTTCCCGCCCCAGAGATTTCCCGCATCTCGCACTTTTTCCTCATTGCTCTCCAGGAGACTGAGTCTTGCCTTCTTGTTCGCTGTTGATCACTCCGATCTCGGGCCAGCAGTCTTTCCTTTCCCCCTCCCTTCCCCTGGTCATCAGAATGCTGTTAAGCTGGTCCCGTTTTGAAAATCTGCCCCTTGTTGTCTTTCTTCTTTGATTTTTTTCTGTCAGAAATCTCTGGAAGTTTAGTCTCCATGCATATCTAATCTCCAGGGCCATCACTGAAACATCAAGTCGTTGTCGGTTGCTGACCATCCATATTTCTAGCGATCCCAACGCCCTCGTCTCGTCCGTCGGTTGCAGCTGCCAAAGGACCAAGCTCCCGTGCGCCGTTGGCTGCCCAGCTACTGCCTCCCTTGGGAGCTTGGCGTGCTCCTTCCTCCTGCGCCGTCCACCAGACTACAGGTAATCTTTCCTCCCACGCCCACTCCAACAGACAGTGAACTCTCTCTTACAACCTTCTGCAAAACCCAGACCTTTCATCTACCTCCACCTCTCACCCGCACCCTTTCGTTCGACTACACCCACGCTGTCTTCTATCCACTGCCGTTGTCGTTTGCCGTCTCCGCCGGGAAGGCCGCTACCACTCCGACTCCCTCCGTTGAACTTCCCGCCCAGACAGTGATTAAGCTGTCCTCGCCCCATTTCGGAAGCACTCGAAACAAAGGTTTTTTCTCTGCTGTCCTCTGAGAGTTTCCCACCTCCACAGGCTCATTTCTGAGTAAGTCATCCTCTTTCCACTGTACTGGTTTTCGGCCTACCTGCACTGCGAGCACCTCTGGATGCACCATTTGAGAGAGATAGCGCATCTACACGCAGAGAAATCCTGTTCCCTTCGCGATGTAGGAGCAGATATCTCGGGTAGACTGCTTACTCTGCACCGATGATTTGTTCCTCCCCCCCTGACACCCGTGTTGTACCCCAGTTAGGTCTTCGGACTACAGCTTGAAGTCGGGCAGTCACTGACAAAAGCCTTTTTCTGTTCTAGGTGACGGCTCACAAGATGACTTGTCGATCCTACTCCGCCCGGGAGATGTTGCGTCTGCGACATGCTCCTCTGCAGGAGGAGATATCAGATGTGCTGACCGCCAAGGTTGAGGAGGACCCCGACTTGAGTGAGCATCTCCTTTCTCCCCTGGCTTGAACGGATTTAACCATGAAACAGGCGAAATCATTCGCACGGGATCGCCCCGTCCCCTCTCCTTGATTGTCGAGGAAAGCTCAGCTGAATCCATCGAGGAGGAGCGCCGATACCGTCGAGCCGCCGCTCAGCAGCTCGACGGCACCGACTCAGAGCGCAAGTTCCGCAGCCAAACTGATTCGGAGCAAGGCCGAGCACCTCTGACGGCACCATCCGACCTAGCGGCCCAAAAGGCAGAGGGTTTCCAAAAGTTCTTCAACTCAGTCGTCTCGCCCACCCACGTCCGGGTTACGGCTGGAGGTCGAATCGTGCCAAACACGCGAGGACCGCATTCTCCTACGTCGAAATGGGCTCGAGAGCGCAGTCCAGTTGATGGCATGCGTCAACCTCGTGTTGTCAATGGTGTTCATCCTGAGCCCATACCGTTTCCGATTATCCCTCCTGGTTGGACTCCATTTCAGCCTCTGTTCCCCGGTCAAGTTCCCGGTCCCGTACCTGGTATGGCTTTCAGGCCCGATCAGATCCCCTTCTTTCCCGCTCCGATTGGATTCGCAGGTGTTCCTTACAACCAGATCTCTCCCCCTAATCATGTTCCCCAACCCAACATGAGCGCTGTGTTTGGCAAGCAGAATGAGATCCATACGCTTCATCAACCCAAGCCGATTCACCTTTCCCCCGCGGAGCAATTTGACGCAAGTCGACCATTCTTCTACAACAATCAGTGGATGATCGCCTATGGAAATCCTGCGCAGCCTGTCGGTCTGATGCCTCCTTTTCCCATCAATACGGCACCAATTCCCACGCAGCCTCAGCCAGCTCCCACGCAGGCCCGGATAGTTCCCACGCAGCCTCAGCCATCATCTCACCCAAAGGGTGACGCCAATCCACAAACTACGGGGCATGAGCAAGGTACAGGACCTGGCCGAACTGCTAGACGCCGCAGACAGTGGGCGCCACCACCTACTTTGCATTCCCACACCAGCGTTGCCTCCAGCAGAACCCCGCTTCCCTTGTCCCTGAGGTCGCCGCGCAGTCATAAGAGCTCCATCCTCGCCAGCGGTATCACAAAGAGCCATCTTAAGATTCTTCGTGCCAAGAAGAGACAGGTCGAAGACCAGCTTCAATACAATATTCACCAGATTGACCGCAAGGAAATGGAATCGAAGCTAAAGGAGATTTGTGGTGAGATTGACAGAATGACGTTCTTGCATGAAAGACAGCTCCAGGGGGAGACTGGAACACTGCCGCTCTTTCAGACCCCGATTGACCTTCCTGACTACTATGCCCAGAGCGATACTGGATCTAACAGTCTAGTTGCAGCCCGACCTGGAATGCAAGCCGATGATGAACCTGCTTCTTCACGCAGCCCCGGTTACAAGCCTGGTGCCACGATTGCTCCTGTCGAAGATCCTGTGCTTGGTGGCCAGGCTCCACAGAGAAAGTCGTCAAGCCTTCCTGTCAATGCTGCTCTGGCACCGCCTTTTCAACCCCGGGCAGAGACCAACAACCCTTCACTGACAACTGCTGCTCCTGATGAGCCAGTTCTTATGACACATCTCCCTCAGCCACCTCGTGGTTCAGCTTTCAAGCCCTTCTTCCACAGACCCGTCGACAGAAACAACTTCGGTCTCCCCTACCTGATCGGCCAACTTCCTCCGCATATTGAGGTTGAAGATGCCAAAGACACTGACCGCAGATACATTCGCGAATTGAATCAACACGAGTTGCACGCCATCCACATGTATCGTCAGAGGGTCCATCCTCATGACCAAACCGGTGTTGTATTTGATGGCGTGAACTTCTACTATCCGGATCACGATCTTGATGGAACCGACTCGCCTCAGAGCTCTCCCGAGAACCACCAGGATTCACAGCCTCCTGCATCCACTGGTAAGAGCGAATCTCTGAACGATCCTTTCAACGCCATGGCTCAGGCTGGCACGAGCGCTATTCGGAACCGACTTGATGAAGCAACTCGCTCTGAGTCGTTGCACCGAGCCGAAGATTCCCTCCGTGGTAGCTCTACCTCTGAGCTTCCTCGTTCGGAGTCCTACGTCAGTCAACCCAGCCCTCGATATCTTGAGTTCCGTCGAAGAGTCAACGAAAAGACTCGGATCTCATCAGAGAACCTCCGAACCAAGCCATCAGAGGACTCGGGCGATGAGGATGGCAACTTGCTTTTCAAGGGTCGCCGGGTGATGGAACGTAGTGCAAGGTATGTTGACATGTACTACTGTTGGCCTGAATAACACTGACATGAGATTAGCACCAAGCATTCGAACGAGATCTGGTCGTCTATGCGGAGACGTGGCAAGACGAGTGCGAATGCAGTTGCTGGCCAAGTGTCCCCCATGACAGCTCAAGGCGTGCTCCCTCACTATGCTGGCCATGCCACCGCTTCCCTGACTCCTGCTATTGCGAACACGGCATCCAACTCTCGTGGGGTCGGCGCCAAGGTGGGCGAGACATACACCATTCCCTCGACGAATACGGCTGCAGAGAAGCGAGGAGAGAACAAGCCCCCTATGAACCTCGTTGGGCAGCAGCTGCGCAGCGTCAGTCTCCATGACAAGAAGCACATCGGACTTTCTACTCGTTAGAGATTCTCCACCTCTCTTCACCTTTTCTTGACCATGGCACATTCATTGATGCCCCTGGCTGATGCCAAATGATGAGCATCAGACGTTGCGTTCATACTTACGACTTGAATGAGTTACCGTCCGAGTTCTTTCACATGTTTTTTTTATTTCACAAGCATTATTTCTTTTGTTCGCGCGCCAGAAACAGTCTGGTCTTGCGGCACACAGAGCATCGTTTACAGCATCAGCTCGAGGCAAGAGAGCAGGCGTTCAGGCAGCACCAGTGTTAGAATACCCAATATGTTAGGATTTTCAACGGTCCTGGGCAGATATCAGAAGGATTACCTCGATGCAAGCATCCAAGATATGGGCCACGACCAACCGAGGGCAAGAAGGCCGATTGTGAGACACAGTATCATGTTAGAGACTATTGACGGACTGTTGTATGATTAGAGACACTCTTGTTCCCACATTAACTTTGTTGATATCAAATGGGTTTAACGAGAGCTTTGACAGCCTTATTCTTATGGTGCTCGTGAATGGTGAATACTTTATGTGTATCCGAAGGCAGCATACCCGATCAAGTCAACGTACCTAAACGAAGGAGGGAGACGGCCAATAAGATGACAAGTGCAGATGTGTATTGATTCAGGGCACTAATGTTGGATGGCTACGGTATGTACCTCACCTTCAAATTTCCAGCTTCATTTGTTGAATCGGCGAAAATCTTCAAGCGAGAGCAGGCCCTTCATGATAGTAATTGGGCTCTACTGGGTTTGCTCTTCGCTAGTCGTATACCTCGAAAACCATGGGCTTTGTGGTTGACGCGGAGATATCCTAGCGGTTGGGAGTCTACGACTTACCTTTGACAGGTGCATCAAGTGCAGAGAAATTGCAGTCTACGAGGGACAACACCAGAGGTGTATCCAAGATCCGTAAGGGTTAGCATCCTACGCGGGAGACGGCGAGTGGGAGCCATGACAGCAACCACCTCCACCGTCCGCCATGCATCACGAGGGTCCTCGCCATGTGTGCGTGTGGGGGAGAGCAGGTCAAGACTTCGGGATAAACCTCCCATGGAGCATTTCACCAAGTTGAGTGAAATGGCCATTGAGAACCCTAGAATTCTCAATTCATCTACCCTGCTGTAGACCTGAACCGCGTCGTCAGAAGGAAAGCACGGAGGTATCGCAAAAACGCCGGAGTATATGCCCATTTCCTCATCAACTTTTGCCCTTTGAGATGTCCCTCACATCTGGGAAGGTGTCGTATGTGTGAGGGTTGGTGAAACAAAGAAAAATTCGTCCTCGCCAAGGGAGGGAGGTTTGATCGTCGTCTTGGTTTTTGGTTTTTTGGTTTGGTCAAGAGTTCACCGCTTAAGCAGTGACCTTGGCGTTGGCAGCGAGGTCACGGCCAACCTTGGAGCGGGCCAGAATGTCCTCACGGTCCTTGTCAAGCTTGAGCTTGGTGATGACCACGTTGGAGGGGTGGATGCCCAGAGGGACGGACTGGCCGTTGGCCTTGTCGCGGGTGACGCGCTCGACGTGGACGACGTACTTGAGGCGGTAGACGGAGGTGATCTTGCCCTCACGGCCCTTGTTGGAGCCACGGACGATGGTGACCTCGTCGTCCTTGCGGATGGGGATGCTGCGGACCTTGAAGGTTGTCAGAATTGGAGGGGGAAAAAATTCGCAGTGTCTGAGATACTCACGTTGTACTTCTCACGGAGCTCCTTGGAGAGAGGAGCGCTCATGATGACACGGCGCTGGTCAGAGGGAGCCTTGAAGTGAGCGGCACGGCTCTTGCGACGGGAAGACGCGATCTCTGCAGAGGTGTCAGTAACGAGAACGGAAAGCATTGAAGAGGTTTGGCAAGACTCACGAGGGTTAACCTTGACCATTTTGACGGTATTGGGCGAGGACGACGGCTGGAATGTTAGTCGATGGGCGTTGGGCGAGGTTGAGCGGATTAGAGAGGAAAGAAAAAAAAGTTGAGAAAAGGTTGTGGGTGAAATTCAGATGGTGTGGAAATTATGTGCACGTGACTACAATACTGGGCCCTACTTGACAGGGGCTGAGGGGCTGATGCGAGGTTGGGGTGTTCCCCTGGCTGAGTAAGCTGAATTCATCCAAAGCTCCGTGCGATATCGGCTAAAAAACTGTTCATGGTCACTGTGGCAGCTTGGACTGGAGAGGTAGAAAGGTTTGATTGAGCCTGACACTTTTGGAATTAGGGCGAGGATTGCCCCTGTAGAGATGCTCGAGTTCAGAATTGACTCTGAGTACGTATGACTATCCAATTGCTAGAATGAAGGACAGGTTCCAAGCTACATCTATTGCAGATAATTCAAGAATCCAAAGACAAAAGAACCAGGAACTCGCTTGACATGCAAGTAAATTTATTTTCTCTAACCAACGGGCGTCTAGCGCTTTATACATGTTACAAGTAAGAGTAGGGCGTATTGTACATTTTTACATTCGTTTCCGTCTATCCCAACTATGCAGCCATTGGCCTCTGGAACCGTCCGTTGTTGTCGTATCTTGCTTCTGTGAGAGCAGTTAGTGATGCTCTCGTTCTTATCCTTTCGTAGATTACTTACTGAAGAATGTGTAACTCAACGTCACCGTCTCCACGCCCTTCATGTTCAGGTCGTTCAACAGGTCAGGATCCAGGTAGAAAAAGACAGGCATGTCGACCGTCTCTCCCGCATCGAGACGCTGCTCCTCAAAGCAGAAGCACTGAATCTTGCTGAAATAGGGAGCACACTGCGCCGGTGTGACGCTGTACGTGGCAACGCCGATAATGTCCTGGTCGCTCTTGTTGGTGGCAGTGTAAAAGGCCAGGGCCGTCTCGCCGGGGAGGACGCGGACCTCGCGCTGCTGGGGCATAAACTTCCAGGGGAGAACGTCGGAGACGGAGGCGTTGAAGGTGACCTTGATGCGCTTGGCGTCCTTGACGGGGACCAGGCGGCTCGCGATGTCGGCGTCGTCGGATCCGGGGCCGCCGTGGGCTCGTACGGGTTGGCCACCCCATCCGGTGGTCTGGCAGATCTGCAGATGCGTTAGTATAGGGAAGTTTGGGTATTGAGGAAGAGGGGAGTTACCATCTTGTAGAGGGGCACGGAGCCATAGGTGAGAGCGACGAAACCGAGGATGGTGCTGATAGTATAATATCTGATTCTCGTCAGCAATGAGCCCATATAGCTCTTCTCAAGGATTCCTTACGCCACCGTCCGGTTCTTCATGCTATAGTGAGCCCGAATCTCATCCATAGTCGGAGTATAGACACGCTTCGTCGGGTCCCTCTTCGGCGGCACAGTCGACGCCTTGCGGCGAAAGCTCAACGGATTCCTCGGACGGGCATTCTGGCAGAAGAAGCAAGATGAGGAGGCGGCGCGCGCCGAGCTTCTGGCGAGTCGCGGGGCGGCGTTCATGGTTTCAATTGAGGTGTCCCAGAGTCTGGCTGACGGATGGTGGTTAGAGCCGATTCGAGTCGGATGATCTTTGGCGATTTCTGGGTGACGTCGGGAGTCGGCGTTTAGATCGCCGGTTGGTCTAGTGGGGACGTAGGTACCCCGGAGCTCAGGAACTTTTTCAATTCTTGATCAGTCATGAATGGGGGTACCTATTGAGAGTATTGATGCCATATTTTATGTTGTGTTTAATTTAGAGGTGCAATTGAGGTTATTGTAAGTGGTTTTGACGCATTTGAACTCGTGTACATCTCGAAAGACTTGACTCTTGGACAAAACTCAATTGTTCTAAATCCCAGCTATGTTATTGGAGCGCATTCTTGACCAGTAGAACCTCAAATTCTCGTGGTTTCTCGTTCCACCAAAGCTACCTACCTACTTGAACTCAACGTCAGGGTATTTGGTATAAACATGGAATTCACGACACCAACAATTCATTATCCCCTACAAAGGAGCATACATGGACACCAACGTCCTTGGAGTGGCACGCTCGAAATAGTTCTCCCGCCACCACCGTCCAATCCAGTATAGATAGAAAACCTTAATTCAGACCTTATTGCACTGTAGCAACTGACAATACAACATGTGATTCATCCGCAAGACAACATTCGGGCTACACGATGGACCGAGAAACGGCGACAAGAGGTCATGATGCCTCATTGGAGCTGGAAAGGTTTCACACACCACAATCGCATCGAGAACAGCAACCACAAGGCCCAGATCCAGAGGTGGAACAACAAGAGTCTCGTCAAGGGTCAAGATCACCCAAGCCAGAACCACCCGAGGAGCCAACCCAAACATCGTCCCGCTACACAGACAAGCGCTTCCATCATCAGAAAAAGCTGCGAAAGGCACTCACTGCAAACCTGATAAGATGGCTCATCTCTGCCGTCTTCGTCATAGCCATATATGTCGTTCTCTGGCACTACTCTAACAAAGATGTCATGTCGGGTGAGACTAAGCGCGAGTTCAATGCCCTCATCATTGGACTTTCTCTTGGTCTTGGTTTGAGCATCACGTTTTCGCTCGAGGCTATGGCAAAGGAGATTCGGTGGTGGATTCTAAGTCTTCGTGAATGGCCGGATCGAGAGGTTCATTGAACTCTTGCTATACCTGCCCATCGACCATGATCTAACGCAAGTACAGGCCGAGTTAATCCTCAAAGCCAAAGATCTCAATCGCATCGTCCAGCTCACTTGGGTTTCTCGCTCTTGGTGGATTCGTTTCTATGCCATATCCTTCATCCTGTTGAACATAGCAAGTCGACCCCAGCCATCGACTACAGCTAAACTGCTAACGATTATCATTCAGATCTCTCAAATCGCCCTGGCAACTCTGGGCCTGACATATTCCACCAACCCAGCAGACTCTTTTGCCATTCTGAAACCAGGCAATGTCACAATACCAGACATGTCAGACCTAGACACCGAAAGGGTTCTCGCATCCAGCTCACAGGGACTAAGTGCTCTTCGTTATACAGCAAACAGGTGAGAATTTCCACATGTCTTGATTGAACAACTAGTAACGATGGCTCAGCTACGGCTCTATTGCCCTCGCATGGGTCTGGGGCACCATGGATGATATCCCCTACCCAGGCACGCTCTGGGACAACAACGACCCTTTGATATACTGTGGAGGCTCATCTTGCAAGTACATATTCCAAGAGTCCACGCGAAGCCGAAAGAAGTACGACCTCGTTGTGAGCACAAATCGCAGTGTAGAAGTCACTGGACGCTGTCGCAGCTGGAAAGTCACAAGAGGGGCCAGAGGAAACGAGTCAACCATCACCATCGCCGACGACGACAGCTCCAGGGTCGAACTCATGGCGGTAAACGGCATTGATCAGACAACCTTCATGTTCGACGCTGCGGCCGCTCAAGGTTCAACCTGGAGCGAAGTCACAGCCTTCGAGGCGTCGACTTCCAACTCATGGTACTACCGCTGCAACATCAGCTTCGGTCCCGTGATCAATGCCGCTCGCAAGGAGCACCAGATGGGCATCAACATAACCTCATTAGCTTCTTCAGCCATCGCTCTCCAGGGTTATGGAGCTTCTTCTCTAGGTTCGAGCAATAGTAGCCAGCAGTTTCAGAGCTACCCAGCCGAGTCAACATATGGCAACCCTCAGAACGGTAGTACAGACGGCATGGGTAAGATGATGGCAGCCTTCGCAGCAGGAACCGTGGCGGTCGCGGCACAGGCAAACAACCAGGTCGTGGTGCCAGGGCTCCGGCCGCAGACGGGCGTCATTCTGGAGGTTCCCAAGTGGAGGAATGTCCATCTGATACTGGGGTTGACGCTCGGCATCCAGCTTGTATTGGGTGTAGGGATTGCGATTCTGTCCAATTGACATGCTGTGATCCAATATGCCAAGTTGTTGAGTCTGTTGGGTCATATTAATCGGGAAGCTCGAGTTGGGAACATAGCAAATGTATTAATGCTGTCTGTCTGTTTGTATGTCTTTCCAATCTCAACGCTTGCATGCTATATAGCCAAACCACTGACATGTTTTCCCAATATAAACCATAAAACACAAATGAAACTCCATGTCCCTGGAAATGATTCGACTTTTCGCCTTCATTGGTACTTTCCGTTGGCAAGCTTTCCATTGTTGCCATTCACAGATCGCCGGCTTTGTCGGGTTCCCGTACCAAACAACCTCTCGATGACTTGGATCACGAATACCTGGATGACTAGGATAAACAGGCGCAGGAGATGATCCACTAGGCCCAGTCGCGGCCTCTTGCCCCTGCTGAAGGTGGAATCCGTAAACTGGAAAGGTAGTTTTGCTCCAAGATGATCCTGGGCAACATGTAGTCCGCTGCTGAAACCATCCTCATGGAAGCCATACTTGGTCCACGCCCCGGCATAACTAATGCCGCGGGTGTTTTGAATATGCGTCAAGAGTTTTTGTGCTCGAATCGAAGAAGGCGTGTAGAGCGGATGCGAGTAGTAGTACCGTCCTTGGGTCAGTTCCGGCTTAGGCTTGTGGAGGGGGTTCAGAGTAACCAGGACGTCGCCGAACGTGTTTCGAGGTATGTGCTGCAGGATGTTCATGTTATAGGTCAGCGAGACCTGGTCGATATTCGCCTTTCGTGACGATGGTGATGATAGGGTGAGGTAGTTCCAACTGGTCCACGCCTTTTGTCTCACCGGCATCATGGCCAGGTCAGAATGCAGAACTGCCTCGTTCTGCGATGTCTTGAAACATGACATGATGGACCGCTCTTTCTCAGTTGCTGATGGCCTGATGATGTCGTAGGCTTCATCACCGTGTGTCGCAAGAATTACATGATCGTAGACGGCAGAGGATCCGTTTTCTAGGTGAACTCTGACTTTGCCGTCGCTCTCGGTAGAAACATGCCTGACTGGTGTCTTGAGGAACAAGTGATTCGGGGGAAAGCCCTTCATAACAGCGTCGATGTAAGAATTAGATCCGTTCCTCAATGTGAGCCACTGCGGCCGTGCAGCCACTGTTGACAACAGGTGATGATTCCAACTGAGACGAGTTAGAATGACCCCAAGCATCGTGTGAAACAAACTTACAGAAACCGGACCAAAGTCACCGCCGGAAACTCTAGTGAACATTTATCTGGGCTTGTACTCCACACCGCCGCGGTCATGGGGATAAGGTAGTCGTCTCTAAACGCGTCCGAGTAACCTTCACGATCCAGGTACTCCCCAATTGTCTCATTCTGAGAGACGTGGTTCATCATATTACTCCCGAAATCAGCGTTGGACATGTCTTCTTCGTCGTTTATCAACAGGTCCAGGGCAAATTGGTTGAAGCGGATAATGTCGAAGATCATTCTCCACATCCTAGGCGAGAGAATGTTTCGTCTTTGACAGAATAGCGAAGTCAAGCTGGAGCCAGCCCACTCAAAAGCACCGCGATCTCGAGAAACACTAAAGGTCATCTCGGTAGGATCGGTCTTGACACCGATTTTATCCAGAAACCTGATAAAGTTGGCTGCGAGAGGTGAGATGATGCATGGCCGTTGGGCTTGGTGAACTCACGATATGTGGCCGTATTCAAGACAATAAAGCCTGTATCAACCATTGTTGTATACTTTCCCTTCTTGTACATGACCGTGTTGGTATGGCCGCCGAGCCTATCGGCGCCTTCATACATGTAGACATCATGATAGGTCTTGTTCAATGCCCAGAGAGCGCCGATTCCCGCACAGCCGCTGCCAACAATGGCCACCTTTTTCCTGACAAAGATATCAGCCGACCCGTTCATGAGTGCTGCTTGATGTCGACAAGGATATAATCAGGTCGATTTTTGGGTTGTTGGGAATAGCCAGGGTGCAGTGAAAAATGGGAGCCAGGGTCGGTAGAAAGCATCTTGAGATGGAAGTGAAAGTAAAGCATGTGACAGCGGAAAGTTAAGTTCTTCAGTGTCGTGGCCATGCAAATATGATTGGATGCTTGACCGACAAGGACAAGGACGCAGAATGTGTCGCAGCTGATTTGATGACGAGCGCATCAAGGAGAAGGGGGGGTTGGGCATTTGGG
>JABCKD010001203.1:0-36718 GCA_013186415.1 Fusarium sp. NRRL 66088 | reverse complement strand
GCCTTGCCTTGACCAACAACACTGCCCGGACCCCCCTCAAGACTCTTGGGACAAAAAGAAAAACCCGCGCGAATAGAAAACCACGCATAGTTGAGCCAAGGAAAGGGAATATCATTTCCAGAAGGTCTTGGTTCCCCCCCACGTGTCGACCAAGAAAAGATGATGATCTCTTTCTCACATGTCAACTACGAAAAAACTCCACGGCCCTCTTCTCACTTTCAAACCATGACATGCATCAGCAAGCTCGCAAAACTCGGTTACCAAAGATTCCTCTCTCAGCTCTTTCAGGGATAATGCTTACGATAAGGGGGGGGACCCATCTATATACTAAGCTACTAACTGTAACCCGCGCCGCCGGTGGGACATACCCAAACGAGGACATTCGCTGCGCTGCCGAAAGGGTCGGTTCGGTCTATATACTATTGCTGCGCTAGATGTGTGCCAGGCTTGAATGGTTTCATACCCACCGTGCGCGTCTGCATGATTCAGGAGGGAGGGGATTCCTTTGGCGAGGCATACATACATAGTACATACATGATGGTGTCGGGTAGAGATGGATGGATGGATGGATGGATAATCAGCTCTTTGTGAGTGGGTGGTTACCGAGTTGGCCACTCTTTAATACCCACCATTTCTCTCTCTCTCTTTCTCTTTCTCTTGACTCTTTTGTTTACTTGTTGTTGTTGTGTAAGTTGGTAAAAGACAAAGTAAACGAAAAAAAAATGTCTCTCCAACTCATGGCTGAGAGGGTCACTCCTCTTCAAGTCATCTTGCTAGTGTCTTCACTGGTACTCAGCTATGTAATCTCCATTGTCATCTACAGGCTCTACTTTCACCCCCTAGCCAAGTACCCGGGTCCCTTTTGGGCTCGTATCTCGGCATTTCCAGCATACTACCACACTCAAAAGAAGGATCGACACATTTGGTTCTGGCAGTTACAACAGCAATATGGTAAGTCAAAACCATCAAACCACATATGACAAACCCTCAGTTAACGCTTGTCAAAAAGGCTCTACCTTTCGCATCACCCCCAACAGCGTCCTAGTCAACACCCCAACAGGCCTAAAGACAATCTTCAACAACAAAGCCAATGTCAAGAAAGCCGAGTACTACAAGGCGTACCCACGCAACGTCCACGCCATGACGACGTGGAACACCATCGACAAGAACGTCCACGCCCGCAAGAGACGCGTCATGAACAATGCCTTTTCCGACAAGGCCCTCCGCTCCTGCGAGCCCTTCATCCACGATAATGTCGACCGCTGGTGCCATCTCATCACGGAGGAGATTGGTGACGGGGAGAAGTGGTCTAGGTCTTTGAACATGGCTCGTTGGGCTGATCATCTCATCTTTGATATCCTTGGTGATCTTTGCTTTGGAAAGTCGTTTGGTTTGAAGGAGCCTGGTAGTGAACTTCGTTATGTTCCTGGACTCATGACTGACTTTTTGGAGATTCTCCATCCTGTAAGATCAACCTCGTATCAAGACACACCCATGTCATTTGCTAACCCATACCAGATCGCATACTCCCCCTTCACAGCCCTCTGGGTCTGGCTCAAACCCCGAGGTCTAAACCAACTCCTCGCAGCCGCCGCTCCCCCAGCCCTAAAGAACTGGCAAACCTTTGTCGAAAAGTGTTTCGCCGAACGATCCCGCATCGAGCACGAGTCAGACGGTGACGGCCGAAAGGACTTTTTCCATTACCTCTTCAAGGCCGTGGATCCCGAGACAGGAAAGGGGTACAGCAAGGATGAGCTCTTTGGCGAAAGCGAGTCCCTCATCATTGCTGGATCGGACACCACTGCCATCAGCACTGCCGCTGCATTCTTTTATCTATCTCGAAACCCCGAAGTTCAGCAAAAGTTGGCAGACGAGATTACTTCCACCTTTTCAAGTCTTGATGAGATCAAGAGCGGTCCGACTCTTCACTCTTGCAGGTATCTCCGAGCCTTTATCGAAGAGAACCTCCGGATGAGCCCTCCCGTCCCCGCAGATCTATCCCGAGAAGTTGAAAAGGGCGGTATCGTCGTGGACGGACAGTACATCCCCGAGGGTATCAAGGTGAGCACAGTCTCGTACTGCATGCACCACAACCCAGAATATTATCCCGAACCCTTCAAGTTTAAGCCTGAGCGCTGGATCGTTGATGAGAATGATACTACGGGTGCGTCAGCTGAGAGCGTTGCCCTGGCTCAGAGTGCATACATGCCCTTCTCTGCTGGACCTCGAGGCTGCATCGGCAAGAACTTGGCATACCTTGAGATGAACCTGGTTCTGGCAAAGGTTATCTACAACTTTGAGATTCGTCGTGACCCGGCTAGCAACCTGGGAGGTGGCAGCCCTGAGGCCGTAGAAGGTCGTCGAACTGTCGACCAGTATCAACTAGGAGACATTTTTGTTGGAATTAGAGATGGGCCCATGGTTCAGCTCGCGAAGAGGACAAGGAAAGCATAGGCAAATACCTGGTTAAAGCGATTGAATAAATTCCGATACCTTCTACTTGATTTTAACGGCTATCAACTTGTTTAACCCAAAGAAAGAAGCTCATCCTTCAGCCCATGCATGAAAAGTGTAGTTATCAAAGGCATTATCATCGCTGTTGTCCATGTGTTTGTCCGTCCCCGTTCCCTGAAACTCCATGTCATGCCAGTCCACAGACTTCCCTATTAATGCTCCAGATACCGGCTTAATCTTGACCTTTGCCAAGAGGCCCACGAGTCTCGGCAAGTTGGCATCTAGTGCTGCCTCCCAAATTCCATCTGCGTATGTATCGTCAAACTGCAGTCTTGGGCAACCAACCATCAGTACGACTTCTCGGATGAGCCCGCGTTTGATGGCACTCTCAATCGACTTCCCATTGAGAATACCATCTCCCATACTCAAAACTAGTTCAAGAACTTCGTAGCCATGTTGAATCCCTTCAAAGTTGTCCATGATCCAGTTAACCAAGTCTTCGTCAATGGAATATCTCAACCCCTGACCCAAGAGGTACTCGGTCAAGGGTAAGTTGCCACCCTGAATAGAATAGAGTAAGAAGCCCTTCATGTTGATAATTGGAAAGTCTCGAGCCTCGAAAAGCAGCCTAGTAGCACGATAATGGCCATTCTTGCATGCAATGTCCAAAGCTTTTCTGCATAAGCCAGGATCGACGCCCCAACGCAGAAACAGCTTCACCATGTCTGCATCTCCTCGTGAAGCAGCCACCTCTAGTGGACTTTCCACAAACCCATCCCCTGGTCCATGGATATCTGCTCCCATTGGGAGGAGGAGCTCGCAGACAGCCTGAAACCCCCGGCTAGCTGCTATGCATAATGTGGTTGTGAGACTGCTTCTTGTGAACTGGCGTGAACTTAGTGTCTCCTTCATAACGATAGGATTTCCCGAATTGCATGCTTCTTCGAGAGTCCGTGATAAATCTTGTGAAGGCTGAGGGCTCTTTAGTAGGAATGTAGACTGATGCGACCTCCAGTGGTGACAGTACAGTTCTTGAAGATATTCAAATCCAAGTTCATGTGAAAAACAATCTTGAACGGCGCAGTAGAAGGGTCTCTGGTGACGCTCCAGGTGTAAATCTCGCTCATCGACGGTTGCAAAACTTCCAGTGAAGAAGGAGCACCATGGTTTTGGGCACTTGAGAATGAGTCTGGGTTTGCGTTCTCCTTCTTGAGAGTGTTCCTTACTCCAGTATAGGTTCTCAATCTGTCTTCGAATGAGATTAACTCGGTTCTTGAGTCGAAACTGCCAGTTGCGCTCACGCGCGTCTTCTTGTATGCGTTTGAACAACTCTATCACATTTGGGGTTGGGGAACTTCCTGGGCGCTGTCCGTTCCAGTAAGGCCCTTCCCTCATATACTCCCGGAGAAAAGTGTTAAGCGACGCAATAGCCCCTTCATACTCGGGATGATGAAACCCTTCCACATAAGCCTCGATAGTGGCCTTGGCATGGCGATACCAGTGTTGGACTGTGTAATCCAGGGGCTCAAAATATTCAATGTCTTCCTAGGTCATGACTTTCTCAGCAAAGACACCGGTTATGAATCGTTCCGACGTCAAGTATTCGGAACAGAATCGGGATAACTTGGCATGCTCGAGGCGAGTGTTGATCATGCCTGGTTCTCTCGCTGACAGGTGCCTACACGGTTGGTCAGTTAGTGTCTTCTCTGCATCAACATGGATGTCACAAACTCTTTAATGTCAGCATGTAGAATCCGAATCATCTCCTCGGAGTGCGAATAATCGTCCGTAACGTGGTAAACGTCCACCACACCTCTACAAAGCTCCGCAGCTTGAATATACCGGTCACGACCTCTTTTGTCAATCGTTGATTGTTTTGCGTCTATACAAAGCAATGCTTGAGCTTCTCGCCATCGAAGTGGCCGTTCCGCCACCAGGAGCAAACCTAGCAGTCTGATTCCATCTCTCGAGCTATGCAACCGAGACATGATCCACTGGCATCTGCAAAGTGAGGCATTGTCAGCAGCTGGAGAAGAAAGAACCACGTTCAGGTTGGGCATACTCACACGCCAGTCATTGTCTCGGGAAATATACTCGGCCACAATGTAGCCTCCTGGTTGCCAGTTGCTGGATAGCTGAGAACATGGCGAAGGAGGACTCGAGCGTAAAGGAAATTGCCGTTTGATAGCTCTGCCGCCCTTTCAGCAATCTCCTTTCGTTTTTCCGGCATCAGACCAAACTTGTATTGTAGTTCTCTGCAACACTGGCCACAGTACCGCCGCACATCCTTGGTGTGGGCAGATTCCTCCAACGATATCGACGGGTACGAGTCGAAACGCTCATGCAAACCAGTACTACCACGTCGAGATGAGATGATGATTCGAAAGCTCGACTTATCGGGTAGGTCTTTGGCCATGGCGAGTAACCATTCTACTGTCTGGTCTACTTCCTTGTGGTGGTATTCGTCAAGACCATCCAGGACCAAGAAGGTGGTGCGGCGCGTCTCAATGGCTCGTTTGACAAGTTTCTGTAGCACTTCTGTCTCCCTGGCTCCATCAGCATAAGCGTGCAGGTGCTTGTTGACGAGTTCGCTCAGTAAAACCTCATTCTGGTCCATTAACTGCTCCAATAGAGCACGAAGAAGGCTGTTGTGCGGTTCTTGTAAGCCAGGGCTGAAATAGAAGTAGCCGATTTGACTGCCGAAACACTGTTTCTCAACCATGAGTTTGTTGGCCACTGTTGACATGAGCGTTGTCATGCCTGTTTTTGCAGTCAGCTTTAATAATCTCTTCCTCTCGTGAGAGGCAGATTGTTTCTTACCCATACCAGGTAGACCACTGATGCACAGGATCTTGCTATCAGTACTGCCGTACCAAAACTGGAATTTTGCCTCGGAGAAGATCCAAGTCCCTGAACTGAAGTCAGCCCTATGTTGGGTGAATCCCTCATGATCTCTCCGATAGTCTAGGCTCTGAAGCTTGACCTTGAGCTCGCTCATGGCCAACTTGTGCTTTTCGTGGGCTTCTTGTATTTCGTTGTCGGTTTCAGTGGTCATGTTATGGCGTTTTGGCGCACTGGGATCGTATGTTTCGTCCTCTAGGACTTCTTGAAGGCTTTCGTGGTTCTCTTTCAGTTCTGATCTGAATAGCGCATCCAATCCTAGCTTTTGTTAGTACAAGATGTCAGAATCGATCTCAGGGTCTGTACCAGAGTGTCTCAAAAGCCTCAGGGCTTCACGATGCAAACCCAGGATCCCGTTCATGCTTCCATCACACAATTGAGTAAATTGAGCCAAGGGGTCAACTTCTTCCTCATCGTCCACCAGATCTACGATCCCCTGCCTAATTTTGTAATAAGCGTCAAGCAACCTGTCGCATATCTCATCATCCTCCGTCTGGGCAGCCTGTGGCCATCAGCTATCTCTTCCTTAACAGGGGCTGTACGCAGGTAGCTCACTTCAAAGAGGAATTTCATCGGACCCTACAAACGTGAGCTTTCGTATAATACTGGCTGATACCTGTCTCACCCAGATGAAGCGGCCAAATTCGTCCCTGGTTAACAATGGTACATCGCCATGATCCAATCTCTCCAATTTCTGAACAAGCACCCTGAACTCTGTCTAAGACTGCTTCAGGGCGAGATCAGCATCCACGACGTTTATCTCCGATATCGTATCGTCAATGTCTCTCGCTGTGCAGGACGGAATTTCTCGTTGTAGGCCTGGGTCGAGAATTGCCTCGAGTTTGTGGACTGCCGCCGCCAAGCTTTCGGCCTTCTCCATGATTGAGCTGTGGAAATGTATGAGTTTGAGATGCTGAGATGATGAAAAGGATAGAGTTTGCAAGATGAAAATTGCACCAAGACAAGAAGTTATGGACATAAGGAGGAGAGATTGGACACCTTAGGGCTCGACGGAGATGCGTTCCTGGGCATGGAGTATATAAGGCAGGCTCAAGGCAGCCGACCTACATGACTCTTTCTCTAGGTAAGTGTGGTAGCCCAGGATCACCAAGAGCACAAGTGAAGAGGAAGGAGCTGGCCATCATGGGTGAGTGCTCATGAATGACTTAGGTACCTACCCGTGTGACGGGGGGTTCAGGTCAGTCTGTTGGCACTGTATCATTGAGGGTCTATTCTTATGTCCTAATTCTAGTTTGGAGGTCTCTTAGCCACGGCCAAGGCTTAACTAGGCAACCATGACGATTAGGATATGCTCATGGGGAGACCTTAGCTACGACGAATAAGAGTAGTCAAGGACCAATACGACGACAAGCTAGTTGTCAAAGGATAGAAAGGCCACTACCAGGCCATACCCATCTTCCCCTCCACACCCCCGAACCCTCTTCAAGCCGGATAAGCATGGGCGTACCAGAGGGCTAGTTCGCCCGAAACCCATGCTCCGATGTGACGGAGATGAAGAGATTATCTTTATAGACGATGACGACTTACCACCCGCCCAAGTACATGTACCTACAAAACAAAATTATGATAGAAAATGTCATATAAGACAAAATCCATTACAACTAAACGTTGAAACGAAAAGGGGGCAGCAGAAGCATGTATTTGTGAGCTGCTGCGCATTTGTACTCAGATCAACACGACGCAGTCCTCCAGATTAACAAGTCACATCACTCACTAGACACAGAGATGACGATATCCTATCTCTTTCCTCGCTTCATGCTCTTCAACGCTGTATCTCTGACATGCAATAATACCATCCAACTCTGTCTCACACAACTCATCCACCACAGCCGCCACCCACCAACCTTTAACCAGCGACCCGAGAGAGAGAAGGCTACATACAGTCTTTGTGTAGTACGAACGTCTCTGCGCTGTGTAAAAAGCATAGCAAGAAAAGCAAACAAGAGAAAGAGTTTAGTAGAAAGAAGAAGAAAAAAGACCATTCCAATGGCACCCTGACGCCCAACCCGTGCAATCTCGACTGACCTGCCCTTCAACGTATGCTCTCTTTTTTCCCCATGGTCCTCCACCCTCCAACAGCTCAGGTCTCGAGATAAGTGAAGAAAGAAGAATGTGAATAGCCTAGTAAGAAGGTGTAAAGAAAAGGGGGTAAAATCAAGATAGAATAGACAAAAGAGAATCGGGGAGGAGGACTATAACGCGCGTTCTTGACTCTAAGGGGAAAATGAGGACGACCCGTCTAACGTAGGCCAATAACGCTCATCTCGAGGGTCCATACTCTTCGGATCCAGACCTTGAGCTTGCCCTCGACACCTTCGACGTTTTCGAGCTCGACGCCTTCCCACCAGCATCGTCGTGCGGGCTTGCGCCAGAAGAGGAGAAGCTTTTGCGCCATGCCGACGGCGTTGTTACCCATCTCGTTACCACGGATGTCGCTGCGCAGCCGGGCGAGCGCCAAACTGCAGATGACGGCCTTGTTAGGCTCACCTGCGCGGTGACCCCATGTGTCGTCGTGGTTAAAGCCGCTGAAACGTCAAGTCAGTATGATACATATGTTTGAACCTTTTAGAGCAAACTCACCCTGCCGTCAACATCTCAATAAGATGGGCCTCGGTGGTACCAGGCTCGTCACTTCGCTTCAAACCGGAAAAGATGCCGTCCTGCTTCTGCAGAGCCTCTGCAGCGGCCCGCTTCACCGCAATCATGTCCAGCTGGCCAATGTCTGGTCGTGGAGGAATGGCGTAAAAGTCCAAGTCCTCGCGGAGCACAATAATGCCGGCTCGCTTAGAGTCGTCGCGCGAGGCCCCCAGAGCAGTCGCTTCTTCATCCTGCGACACGCTTGGTGACGGGTCTGTGGGGATCGATTGTGCCACATCCCGGAAGAAGTCAAGCATATACTGCAAAGAAGCAGGGTCGTACTGTAGCACATGTTGGTAAGGTCAAGTTTACGGTGATGAGAGAGCATGGCCTTACGTCTACTTGTACGGCATCACCATCCGAGAAACCGCCCATGTGTCCTTCAGGGAAGAGTCCGTTGGGGAACAAGGATAGCAGTACAAACTCGGGCAAAGTGAGCAACTCATCTCTAGAGAGGTAGAACCTGGTGCCCCTGTTCTCAGTTAGTCTCTGCCGCGCTCGATTTTACTATTTCGCATCAAACGGCAGGCCTCACCTAAGGTCCATAGCAATCGTTTCATCGGCGCCGACATCTCCAATGGTGTTCACAGGCGGCCCGCCCTGTTGCACCTGAGTAATAATACTCGAAGCTCCTCCTGCGGCAGCCATCAGGTACGAGAATGTGAGGAGGGGACTATCTCCCTCCGAATAAGCCGGCGGCGGTTCTGCGTCGTCGTCCTTACGACTAGAATCCCCCTTGGTATCCTGGGGAAGTGCGCGCTTGGTCTCTGCGACTGGATCGCGAAAGGCCCGAGCGGTCTGGTCCGGGTCAAAAGGCTGGGATGTTGGCGGGGCGGTAAAAGACTCGTATGCTGGCGCGGCAGAGCCTGAAGCTTCTCCTTCACAGTGAGAAGTGACGACAAAAGTGGTGAATTTGCTGGGACGCTGGTGGGCGTGATCCGGTGCTGAGGTAAAGAGCGACGAGAAGGGGGGAGGGCGCGAGGAAGAAGCCTCGGAGGCGGGATACTGCGGCGGCGGGGACTGCTCGCGGCTCAAGAGAATGTGCGACTCGGGTTGTTCGGGGGTCTTGAGGTCTTCGGGTGTCGGCTCGCGATGATGGATTGACGATGTGCGCGTACTGGGCGTCGTCGAGGAGGCGATCGACGGCGTCTTCTTCTCAAACTCCAAGGACACAGATGGTCCGATACCAGCTTCCTGCGGTTCAGACAGTGTGGCGGCTTGTACCTAACGCCAGATCGGCGTACGATGGGAAAGAGCGCGGGCAGATGGATGGGGGGGGGAAGAGAGATGATGGTCGAGAGAACTGGTTCACCGATTCGAGGTTGAGGAGGCGAATAACCTAATATCGGGGTTGCAACATTAAATGTGAGAGTGCTAGGCAAAGCAGGATGAAGCGTCGGTAGTTCGAACGGTCGAATGGGGCCTCGTTTCCCAAATAGCGGCTTCTCAGTCGCGTTGTGAAGCTGGTTGGCGATTGTGATGTGATGCGTGATTGAGGTTGGTTGGCGAGATGGAGCATGGATTCCAGCGCAGCGCCAGACCTCAACCCACGGGACGGGATGGGCAGCACAAACTCAAGGCACAAGCACACTCGGCGCGATCCCTCATTCGACAGTTGCTCCCCTGAGACTGAGCTTGAGCGGAGAGAGGCTCGCTATCCAGCGGGCTCTAGGCTGTGGAACCCAAATTGGAGCCCCGCGGCGCATGCCTTCGACCAATCAAAAGTCTCCATACCTTGCTAGCAGGGTCCTTAGCCGCCCAGCTTTAGGAGGTGGAGGCGCTAGAGGCGTCGGAGTTGCATGCGCTGGGCTTGGGATGAATGAAGGGGCCGTGATGGATGGTTTTCATTGTCAATAATCAATCACCCCGACCCTGTGTAGTTGGGATCGGCATGGTATTTTATCTATGTATCATCAGGCACATATATTCAAGTCTCCAATGCCCTCTTTTACTCTATTACTGGATATCATTCACTATCGCTGTCCCCAAAGATCGCACGAAGCACCTCATCATGAGCCGTCTTTCCCTCCAAAGCCTCATTCTTGTCTGGATTGATAACTGGCTCTGGCTTGGGCACTGGCGTTGTTCCCGTCGTTGATGGAGCGCTCTCGATGTATTTAACCTCTCCAACAGGGGCAGCCATGCCTCCTCTATCCTCCATAGGCCCTTGACCTCTTGAGTTGCTTGTCTCTGCTTCCTTGTCTGGCCGAGAGTTCGTCGGGGCCTTGACATTGAACCGCTTACACAGCAGTCTCGTTGGGTAAAAGTCCTCAACTGTTCTAGTCAACTTGCCATACATGCCAACCTTGGCCGCCTCCTCTGCCGGGTCAGCCACTTTCGGCTCGGGCTTTGATAGAAGCTCAGTCCCTGCTGACCCGTCTGTTGAAGTGACTGATGGTTTCTTCGCTGTTGTGAAGCGAGATGCCATGAACCCTGTCATGGGCTTGAAAATCCTAGCGCAGTTATAAAACTCGGCTAGTTCCCGCGCGAAATCATCGTCCGCCATTCCTTTAGGCTTGTATGGCAACGGCTGACTACCGGTTGCAAAGTGTTCCAGATATGTTCGATAACGAGCCTTTTTCGCCTCGTCGTCTGCGTATGGTCCAGTCGAGCCTCTTGATATTGCTGCAACGGCTGTTTCACGGTCCAACTTGGGTGCTTCGTCCCACAGCGCCTGTTGCTTTTCCTCCTCCGTCATGGCGAAACCTTCTGGTACCTCGCCAAGCCCGGGAGGGAGATCCTTTCGCCCAGATGCAGCAGCCAGTTTGTCGCGGGTCGAACTGGAAATGAAGTCAAATACCGATTTCCCAGGAAGAGCTTTCTCTCCAAGAAGCGCTGCCCTTGACTTGGCATCGTGTGTAGATGCTTTGGCTGCGTCCGCCGTTGATGTGTATGTTGTAGATGTCGGCTGGTTTGTCGGCGCTTTTGAGGACACCCATCCTTCTGGAACAGGCGGCGGTGCATATTCCAACAAAAGATCACTCAGATCCTCGGTAATCTTGGCAAGAACAAAACCATCAAGAGGTAAACGTCCATCGTGACACCGACGAAGGCCGTTGCCGGCTCGGGCAGTCCTGGATACAAATACTGGCGCATTCTTCAAGGCTGGATTGATAGGAGCTGTCGTCTTTTTCGCCTTTTTCTTCTTTTTGTCACCTCCAATGACACGATTGTATCGAATCTTCGGCCCAATTTCATAAGGATCCTCCTCATCGGAGCCATTGTCGTTTAGAATGCCCACTCCGATGCCACCCCGTCCAGGCTTGGGTTTTTGTCTGCCCGTGGAAAGTATGGTGGTACTTGTACTTCGTAAGCCACCACTTTGGGGTTCCTCGTCGTCATCGTCATCGTCTGCAGCCGCTGTGATTTTGCTGAGACCTGTCAATTTGGCTTCCCCCTCATGGCCCAAGCCCTTTCGGTCGGTTTTGCGGATAAACTGAATCATCTTTGTGTTGTCGGGCGCGAATAAATGTGTTTCGCCAGCTTCAGAACTTCCACCAAGGTCAAGCCGGGCGCTTCTTCGAATCTTTGGTCCAATTCCTTGACCATCCCTCCAGCCCATCCGCCGGAGTAGCTTCAAGCCCATGGTGTCGCCATCAGCTCTCAGGAGTCCCATCAAGCCTCCACTACCAGCTTCTTGCCCTGAAGATCCGAGACCGGCAAAGGCCTGCGAGGTCTGGAGCTTCTGAGCTTCGGCGGCATCAGCAAGGTCCTCCTCGTCCATGTAATCTTCGGGTCGCTGTTGCGCTGAAGCGGCGTCATCTTTGCGGCGGTTATTGCGACTGGAAACAAAGGTTGAAGGGGTCCAACCCTCTTTAGATCCGACCGTGTTGAAGTATCTATCATGAAGTCAGCGCAAGGCCAATCGTACGTGGATGGGGTACTAACCCTGCGCTCCATCCTCCAGTAAATGCGCCGTGAAGTCGTTTTCTACCCCTCTCATCCCTCACCTCCTGCTTCCAAATTGGCACGAAGGAGCCATCATCTCGGGCTTCGGGGTCATCAGGCAGCGGCGTGCCAAAAGTCGCAAAGGGTGCGTGAAGGTCAGCCTCGTAGGTCGCGCGAGAGCGTTTATAGGACATGGGACCGGATATCGGTATACTGGCGCAAATATCATCAGGGCATTGAAAGATGAATATCGTTGGCTGTCGATGGCGAAGGCTGCGCAAATGCAGGGCAGGACGTCATTCAACGTGTTTCAACTGATGATGGAGCTGGCGCAAAGGCATCCAATCCATCTGGAGCTGCGACGTCGAAACATGCCTTATCGATAAGGAACAAAGTTCAAGGTCACTTCCCGATGACAAGCGGCCCCTGACACGGAAGCGACAGGGAAGCTCCATGATGGAACCCAAAGAAGCAGCTTCTCATATGCCGCTCCCGAGTTTGTTCAACGCCGTGTATGCAAGTGCACGTGTGTGAGACAGATGAGACTCTGATGGGGGATTCATCGTGGCATGACGACGGCACGCAGCTTCAAAGGACGTGTGAAGGGTTGTCACCAATGACGATTAATAGCTGCCCCTGCTTCTACTATGCCCCTGCTACAAACATGATGACTGGTAACGGAGGTCTCTCCTCCGTTGGTAGGTACCTGGATAATAATAGTCACGGATACGGGGTCGAAATGTTGTAAATATCTCGGCTTCCTCCAAATAATTCCTCTCATCACATCTGCCGACACCTTGTCCCACTCTACTTCGCCCTTGCCCGTCTCATCTCCGTCACTTGACGGGTCTTTGTCTGGAACTGTGACATTTTTATCCATCCATGCCTCCACTTTCCAGCATTCAGATGAGCCTGCCCGTGCTTTGAATGCATCCGTGCAGTATGCAGGGCGACTTGATCTCCCTGAGAAAGCCCTAATAGATGCCCAGGGCACCGTTGTGTGACGATTTCTTAGATCTAGGTGCAAAGGGTAAAGGGCTGTTGGTAAATGGGACGACAACGCAGCAAGGAGATATGGATAGCGGGGATGTGCGTGTGCGTGTCCAGGCGAGGCGTACTCGGTGCCTGAGACGCCATTCAGAGAGAGCCGAGTGGTGTCGAGTCTTGGCAATCCGCCCGGGTACAGTCTGAGATGGAGACCGTCCACCAAGCAGAATGTACTGCGTACAGGACCTGTGATTGTCGCCGTTGGCGGCAACCCGAGACATGGCATTGCATCACATTACATCGCACCAACGGGGTCAACGTGGGCAGCACGATTCCCGTCTTTGGGCTCACCGGCTGCTCCCTTTGGCAGCCCAAGACTGTCGCCCGCCCAGACCGGGCTGTCGACATCCCATCCAGAGGGGGATGGATGAGATCTGTACCCGGTTTCCAGGCTTGACCCCCGTTTCCAGCCCCTCGCCAGCAAGCCACCCAAATTTGCTGCACTTTAGGACAAGACCATTCAAAGGGAACCAGTCAAACGAGAGGTCCACCTTGTATGCGAGCTGATTTCTCTCACAGCCAACCTGGTCTCCAATCGAGATGCGTACCACCAGGTGACGCATCGCCCTGGCATAGGTACACACATACATACGTGCGTACGTACGGGCAGTCGCAGACGTCGTCGTCGGATGAGGTGCTTGGCGCTGGTGTTGCTGGAAACAGGGAATTGGCCGAGGACGGTGAGCTATCGTGGATCCAATGACGATGATCCCCCAATTGGTCCCTCGACTTCTGAACCATCCCAAGACTTGTTCCGGCTAGACATCGAGCACCAGCCCGAGTGTCGTCGTCAGGGCCAAGCCTCTAGGGTCCGTTCTTGACCGCGAAATGAAAGTCTGGGCTGGAGCGAGATGCCTCCACCCCAGAGGTAATAACCGTTGGTGGGAAAGTGGAAGCTAGCGACAAAGTCCCCTGGAAGGAGTGAAATGCCAGGCCTGCTGTGCTCCGCAAGGGAGCAGCTCAGCGGGTGCTGTAGCACGTCCCCTGGCATCAAGCTCTCGGCGACTTGGACCCGTTCAGGCATATCCTGGGCCTCAAGGGCATCCTGGTCAAGGAAAAAACGAGACACCAGTACGAACATATTAGCTTATGATCCCATAGAGGTAGTCAATGAATTGTGATGGGAGTAAATAAAAAAGACCTAAAGTTGCTTTTTTTTTAATGATATTTCTTTGACAATTTTATCATATTAAATATACAATGCGATATTATACTTAGATGAAGTTCTTCAGCTCACATCGATGTTCTAATGTCTCACTTATTTCTTCGCCCACGCAATGGGCCATCCCGCTACATCTGTCCGCGGGGACCATGGAAGTCGCCCTCATCCTCAGGTTCATCCTTGTTCAGATAGCCCACTAAGAGCTGCCTCTTTTTTTACCCGCCCCCCGACTTGGACCTCCAGGATACTGGAGGTGGATGGGACAGGAGCTGGCTGGCTGACATTTATCGACTCTTGTTGGATCCAATGCTTGCTTGTCACTTTTTAGATCCCTCGCCTGTCTGTCTGCTCTGCTCCGTGCCTTACCTTTTCCCATCCATTTCACTTCTGCATTGTTGGAGACCTGGTTGTTGTCTGTCTCCCTTCCATCCCGGCAGAGGCGCCGCTGTGACCGTCTTTTGATATCGACCCAACGTTGCCCTCGAGACCAAGACAAGTACCTTGGCCCCTTTCGATACCTTACCCATCTGCCCTGGTCTGCTTAGACGTGTCGATACCTTGACTCCGTTATTGGATCGACCTGCCTGCTCCAGGTTCCATCTCGTCTACTCCGCCAGTGTCACCCCCTCGTCGTCACAAGTTACAGAGCATACACCAACCACCAACAGCCAGCAGGCAAGGCAAGGAAGGCAAGGAAGCACTGGAATCCAGGACAGCGCACAGCTTGCTTTGTCTCTCTTTGAGTCTCCCCACCTGTCGCACCCGGTCAGCAGAAACAAGGACGTTGTCGGCGCTCAACTGCGACTGCGACTCGTACGGATACGTTCGATTTGCGACTCGCCCCCTCCCCCAGCACCAGCAGCTGTCGAGCGCATTGGATGTGGAAGAGCCCGCATAGCACACCCGACACGAAACGTCCGCTCACTACCTTTTACAGCAACAGCACCCCTAACTTACCTTAAGCCCGAGACCCGGCGTCGACGTCAGCCATGAGCACGCGAACGGCTGCTCTCGCTGATCCCTCTCGAGGCCCGAACCGGAGCTTTTCGACCCGTTCTGCCCGGTCTGGTCGTGCTCCAGCTCCAGGTTTTCCCCCGTCCTCTTCTTCTTCAGCAGCCCCAGCGCCCGCCTCAGCAGGTGCCACGCCCACTACCGCCGCTGGCCCTGGCGCCGCCCACTACCCCCAAGCCCAAGCCCAAGCCCAGGCTCACACCCGCCAACCCTCACACTCACACACGCTCTCGCACTCACAGTCCTACTCCTCCCGCTCCCACTCACGCTCCAACTCCAACTCCAACGCCGCCAACTCCCATCTTCCCCCTCACAGCAACCATCACCAACGCACCTCTTCTTCCGCCCGCAACTATCAGCCACAGTCCCTTTCGCAAAATGACTACGAGGCCTCGCGCCTAGTCGCCGCCGTCAAAGCCCACGCTCAGCGAAGCTCCAGCAGAGACCGACAACAACCCCCGGCCAGGGGCCCCGATCCCTCGCGGGCCCATCGACGGAGCTCGTCTCGATCAAAGAACAACAACCACAGTCCTCATCCCGAAATGGCTCCCTCGGCCACCACGAGCAATGGCGCCGGCTCCCAGAATGCAGCCCAACCTCGGGAGCATGGCCACGCCGATGCGCCGCCCCGGCCCTCGACTTCCAAGCACGCGAGATCGCGTACCGTCATCCCGACCCAATCTGGAAAATGGATGCTAGGCAAGACCATTGGTGCTGGTAGCATGGGCAAGGTCAAGCTCGCCCGGAAGGAGGATGGCAGCGAACAGGTGTGTCTTTGGAGTCTATTGTCCTTGTCACCCTTCAATTCTTGTTTCATTCCCATCTACCTGCCCCTCTTGTTTCAATCGCAGACGTCTTGATAGAGCTCTCCCCGCGAATGATACTAATCGCTATCTGATGCTAGGTCGCTTGCAAAATCATTCCCCGTGGCTCGACCGATGATGGCCACCAGTCTCGCGCCGATAAGGAGCGTGCCGATCAGTCCAAGGAGATCCGTACTGCTCGTGAAGCGGCCATCGGTACTCTCCTAAACCATCCCCACATCTGTGCCGTTCACGATGTTGTCCGTACCAACCATCACTGGTACATGCTTTTCGAATATGTCAACGGAGGCCAGATGCTCGATTACATCATCTCTCACGGCAAGCTCAAGGAGAAGCAAGCCCGAAAGTTTAGCCGACAAATCGCAAGCGCTCTCGACTATCTGCACAGGAACAGCATCGTTCATCGAGACCTCAAGATCGAGAATATCCTCATCAGCAAGACGGGCGATATAAAGATCATCGATTTTGGTCTGAGCAACCTCTTTGCGCCCCGTAGTCACCTCAAGACATTCTGTGGCTCCCTTTACTTTGCCGCCCCTGAACTACTGCAGGCCAGGGCGTACACTGGTCCGGAAGTGGACGTGTGGAGCTTCGGTATCGTCCTCTACGTCCTGGTCTGTGGCAAAGTTCCCTTCGACGACCAGAGCATGCCTGCGCTACACGCCAAGATCAAGAGAGGTCTTGTTGATTACCCGGCATGGCTGTCAAGTGGTAGGTGCATGTTATCCTTTTTACTCGACTTGTGCTAACCAATCTTCAGAATGCAAACATCTTCTATCCCGAATGCTTGTCACGGATCCCAAGCAGCGAGCCACTATGCAGGAGGTGCTGAACCATCCTTGGATGGTCAAGGGTTTTAATGGTCCACCAGAGAATTACCTCCCTGTGCGTGAGCCTCTGACGACACCCTTGGAGCCAGAGGTTGTTCTGGCCATGCAGGGCTTCAACTTTGGCACCCCTGAGAGCATCAACGCACAACTCACCAAGATTATCGAAGGAGAGGAATATCAGCGTGCGATCAAACTCTATCAACGAGAAAAGGATACGCCCCCGCCAACCAAGGATGCCGAGAAGAGGAGGCCATTTGGATTTGATTTCTACAAGCGGAGGAATTCTGGCAACAGCCGTGATACTCTGACGGGCCCCAGCTCTGAGGCACTCCAGATCGGCACAGACCCTATGAATGCCTTCAGCCCTCTCGTGTCTATTTATTATCTGGTAAAGGAGAAGCAGGATCGAGACCATGCCGACATGGCTCATCCGCCAGCAGCACACTCCCGTGAGCGGGAGAAGGAGAAAGAAAAGGAGAAGGAGAGAGAGCGCGAGAGAGAGCGTGAACGGGAACGTGAGAAGGAACGTGAGCGTGAGAGAGAAAGGGAGAGGGAGAGGGAGCGCGAAATGCGCGAACGAGAGAGAGCGAAGGAAGCAGAGCCGGTGCCGGAGATCTCACCACCCCAGGAGGCCCATACTAATGCTGCGGCCTACGAAATGCCTGGCGAGAAGCCCACCGGTGGCCGTACGAGGCCCCGCGCTCGCACACATGGCGAGGACGACATGCCTGAAGTGCCAAAGCCTCCTCCGCCCCCGGAGCCCAAGGTTGAGCAATTCCACAAGAAGGAGGGCACTGCGGCCGGTCTCCTACGTCGGTTTAGCACGCGGAAGCGTAAGGAGCCTGAGCGACTGGACAAGGACCGGTCCCATCCTCCTGTTGTGCAGGTTCATTCGCCAGCTGAGCCTTCACCCCTCGCTCCCCGAAAGAGCTTCAGTATCCGTCGTGGGCGACGCGAGCGGGATGAGGTAGCGGATGCGCGGTTCCGTTCTGGCAGCAGCCAGCCCCAGACCAGCGAGCTTCTCAGTCCGCCCATGTCTGCTGGCGGCACCAAGGAGTCCCGGCGCGGTGGTGGCCTTGGTCGATCGACGAGTGTCAACTCGGCCGATCTCAGGCGACGAAAGGATGCCCCAGCAACTAGTGGGTCTGATCAGTCTGTTCTCAATGAGGACTCTCTGAGCACTCACCGCAGCCACGGACACAGTCGATCAGTTAGCATGAGGGCCAAGTCGATCGGTCATGCCAGGAGGGAAAGCATCCAGCAGCGCCGCATGAGAAGAGAAGCCGCCCAAGAAGCAAATGTGCCCGAAGAGACGGATCAGGAGCTCGAGCAGAGCGGTGTCTCAACCGACCGACTGGACGACACCGAGTTGGCAAAGCCGGTATATCTCAAGGGACTATTCAGTGTATCGACGACATCTGGCAAATCAGTGCCCGCGATCAGAACCGATATCAAGCGGGTTTTGCGACAGCTCAATGTGGACTATACGGAGATCAAGGGAGGGTTCAGCTGCAGTCATTCGCCCAGCATTGACCTGAATAGGGTACAAGACCCTCCCATGAGCCCTGGGATGACACCAGGACACAAGAGGCGGTTCAGCTTCGGTGGTCTCATGAGAGGAGACGACCGTGAGCGTGAGCGAGATGAGTTCCGTGAATCGGAGCGACCTCCCACAACGCCTCGAACACCTGGTCGCCCAGACCGCAGCTTCTCCAACTCTGAGACGTCGTTTGACAGCATTCCCGGTAGAAGCGGCGGCCAGTCGAGACGGGTGCCTGGAGAGACGAGCACTCAAGTGCAGAGTGATCTTGGAGGAAGCATGGTGCTGGAGTTTGAGATCTTTATTGTCAAGGTGCCACTGCTATCACTACACGGCATTCAGTTCAAGCAAGTGACGGGCAACACGTGGCAGTACAAGAGCATGGCTGACCACATTCTCCGGGAACTGAGGCTGTGATGTAGCTAGTTTCGAGGCAAGACAGTCAGGCTGGGTATCACCGAGTTGCGACTTGGGACTAGGGCATGGGTATCTTGGTGGTTGTATAAGAGACGTGCGAAGGCGGACATGATGGCGGTTTTCGTTGTTTCAAGCATGGGCGATCATACAGGAAGCACATATAGTATTAATGATTTATAGTAAGTGAGAGGGAGGGGATGAGAGTGACGAAGCAGAGGAAGAAATGTAATGGGAGTTTTACGTTGGCCGATATTTTAATCTGTCTGTGTCTCACCAAGTTGCCTTATGTCAGTCAGTGTTGGACAGCCACGACGTCGAGTCCAAGGATTATGAATGACGAGGCTGATGCTTGTACGACAAGGCTGGCCATCTCGCTTCCTGGTCAAGAAAAAATAGAGGGACAGTAATAAACTAATTAGCTAGTTCTCCCTTGAGATGGTTAATAGAATATAATAAAAATAATAAAATACTCTAAATTATTAGATTATTCTATATGCTTTTTTGTAAATTTATTTACAATATTTGAGAGGAGTTAGGTAAGCCTCTTCGTCTTCTGACCTCTCGTTTATTTCTTGACCCCCGTGGCATGGCCGCAAGCAGGGCAGGCAGTCAAGATGGCATTCATGGAGACTCGAGTGACCTCCCCGCACTCCGAAGCCAAGTAGACTTTGCGCCATCCGCCGCTACAGGGGTACCGCTTCAGGGTCCAAGCTTTTTGTCCTCCAAGTCAGAGGCAAGCTGTCCCGGTTCTTCTTTCCAGAATCTGAGCCCCACAGGTGTCCCTGGTGAACCAATCATTCCGTCGATTCCCAATCGCTCCTGCCCCAGGCGCAACCACCACCCACCACCACAAACCAGCCCGCCAACGACCTTGGGCTTTAACCTTTGACGATATCCTCTCCTCGGCCGCCTTCGACCTCCACCATCTTCATCATCTATATTACGTCTCTCGGCTCTCGACAAAGGCTTTCTACACGACGTTCCTTTCACCTGGAGTCCCTCTTTACCTCGCTTTTCTCGAGTACTCGATCCTTCGGCTCTCCACGACGCCTCCTCCGCCCGCACATTGCGCCCTCGACCGACTATCCGCGAAGTGTCCCCATTCCTCTCTGCGCCCATCGATCGATCGAGCATCCGACCAGGCGTATACACCCGCTGCACAAAGAAACTCTAGACGCCTTCGACCACGTATCCTCAACTTATCCCTTTCAATCCTCTAAGCGAGAAAAGTCCCGCCCAATATGATGCCCGCGGCGCACGTCTACGGACACCACCAGTTCAACCCTCAGGGCGCCGACTCCTCCTGGATTCACCAGCAGCCCGGCGCGCATCATCCTCATGCCCAGCAACAACAGCAGCAGGTTGCCGCCGCAGCCGCAGCCGCCGTTCAGCAACAGCAACACTTTAGCCGTATGGCTGGCGCGGGTCAGCTGCCCGGCCATGGTCAGGATGGTGGTCACGACAACATCTCAGAGGATAACCGCCGTACCATGGGGTTTATTGCCGACTTGCTCAACGAGAACACCCGCGAGGCTGCCCTGCTGGAATTGAGCAAGAAGCGTGAGCAGGTTCCTGAGCTCGCCCTCATTCTGTGGCACTCATTCGGTTAGTATCCTGAATCCTATGAGGACTCGATACAAGACAAATGGCTGACCTCGATTGTCCTAGGTGTTATGACCTCGCTTCTTCAGGAAATCATCTCAGTATACACCCTCCTCAACCCCTCCCAGCTCACCGCGGCTGCGTCGAACCGTGTATGCAACGCGCTCGCCCTTCTCCAGTGCGTTGCATCGCACAACGATACCAGGACTCTGTTCCTGAATGGTGCGTCCATATGTACATGGATGCTGTTATCTTTGCTCACACGTTACAGCACACATTCCTCTCTTCCTCTACCCCTTCCTCAACACGACCTCCAAATCACGCCCCTTCGAATACCTTCGACTGACCAGTCTCGGCGTGATTGGTGCGCTGGTCAAGAACGACTCTTCCGAGGTGATTAACTTTCTCCTCACGACAGAGATCATTCCTCTGTGCCTGCGCATCATGGAGACAGGCTCGGAGCTTAGCAAGACCGTGGCCATCTTCATCGTCCAGAAGATCCTTCTTGACGACAACGGTCTTAACTACATTTGCGCGACGTATGAGCGATTCTATGCGGTCGGCACTGTGTTGAGCAATATGGTTGCTCAGCTTGTCGAGTCACAGACGGCGCGACTGCTGAAGCACGTTGTTAGATGCTTCCTGCGGTGAGTTGGATAGTTATTGTGTGATGTGTATCTGGTTGCTAATGCCATATTCAGACTCAGCGATAACGCCCGAGCTCGTGAAGCTCTTCGCCAATGTCTCCCTGAGCCCCTCCGGGATGCGACCTTCTCGTCGGTTCTCCGTGACGATGCTGCAACCAAGAGGTGCCTCGCTCAGCTCCTCATCAACCTCTCGGACAACGTGGTTGACCCTGGTCCGGGTGGTGTTAACAACATGTGAGGCAGAAGCCAAGTCGCCAAACCTGGGAGAGTCTCCCAACTGTGAAATACCCATTGTGCATTGATACGGCGATATAGGGAGGACGGGTGGGATTGTTTTCATCATGACATTCTAGGAAAAGCAAAGGGGACGGATCAAAAGCATTCGATACCCGCAACCCCTCCAGCTCGATGCGCCAGAGAACCAGCATAGTAGCCGAGCCCCTGAGCTGGTACTCTCTCTTTCAAGTGGTCGCTGACGGTTATGGGACTTGCATTCTGTTTCACATACCTCGGAACTAGGTCCAAGGGACTTCTATTATCCTGTTGCATAGCGACAGGGACATGTGCATTACCTTTTTTTTTATTTCGTTGGTCGGGTTGTCTTGGTCACCGAGGGCCAAGTTTGTATCATCTGTGGACACTTAGTAGACAAGGTCTGACCAGGAGGCATCAAGGAGGGCCTCACTCGAGGGGCAACACACGGAGGTGGCCTTGTAATGAGGCACAGGTCAGTCGGTTGGCAATGTGAAGGGAGCAACGGATAGATAGTAGGGGACATATGGGAGGTCTTTGACATTCCTGGTTTTGGGGTGTTTTAGGCGTTGGATGGGATGTCATGTCATGCATCAGAGATACGGTGTTTGTTAGGTATAGGAGTGATTATAGTATGGAATTGACATTTAAGATGAATGAATTATGTGTGTGCAATGTGTAGGTAGGTAGTGTGAGATTTGAGTGTCAAGCATGAAAGTGGTGGCTTGAGATATCATGGGTATTCTATAAACTTCTGCTAATAGCTAGCAGTTCATATCCAATTCGTATCACTCCAGAGTATTTGTTGTATGTTGGTTTATGGTAGTCATGTAAGACGTCTAATTTGGTACAGGACAGTAATATCAAGTTGTTACATGGTTCTCATCTCACGTCTGCTGACTCAAGGGGAGGAGTACTTGTATCCGTACTGCTCCTTTGCCTTGTCAACCACCTTCTTCAACTCATCCCTCTCCTTCTGTACCTTGTCGCTTACAGGGTCCAAACCAGTGGGCTTCTTCTCCCCGCTCGGCAGTGCAAGACCCCGACGCACAGCCGGCCTCTCGAGAAGACGGGCCAGCCACTCCCTGACGTGGGGGAACTGGTCCCAGGAGATGGTGGACCGAGGGAGTCCGTTGACCCAGCCTACCATGGCAATGTCGGCGATGGAGTAGCGGCCCCGGTCCGGTCCTACGACGTAGTCACGCGACGACAGGCGGGAGTTCAGGATCCCGATGAGGCGCTCCGTCTCGCCTACGTAGCGCTGGATTCCGTAGGGGATGACTTCCTTTGTGTTGAGGAAGTGACCTGCTTGGCCCATCCTGTTGGTTCACGTGTCAGCAAAGTACTCTATATATAATGCTTTTGGCGTGTGGCAGTGAAATGAGAAGTGCAACAACTTACATGGGTCCAAGTCCGCCATGCTGCCATCCAATCCACGACTCGGCGCGGGTGTAGTCATCGTCGTCAAGCTTAAAGGAGAACTTGTTCTCAGGATCATACTTCCTGGTAAGGTAGCTCAAAATAGCATTACCCTCGAACACGGCGAGGTCGTTGTTGTCGTGGTCGACCAGGACCGGGATGCGTCCGTTGGGGTTGAGTGCAGTAAACCACGGCTCCTTCTGAACGTTCTGTCCAATGTTGACGGCCTGCATGGTGTAGTCCTTTCCATAAGCGTCCCGCAGCTCCTCGAGGAGGACGGTGGCTTTGACGCCGTTGGGGGTGCCCCATGTCAGGAGCTCTACGCCCTTGGAGGCGATGAGGCCGGTGGGACGAGACATGGCAGAGTAGTAGCTACGGGGGATGAAGGGTTTAACTCGGATGTTTCTGAGTGGTGGGAGCTTTGATTCTAGAGATGGGTAGAGAGAGGAGATGGATATTAGAGAGTGACGTCTTTGGTGGCGTTTGTTTTATATTCACTTGGAAACCTACTTGCAGAGTTTGCATTCATCATCAAGTATCGATGTATAGAAGAAGCCATTGTGTTCCAAGTAACAAACACGCTTACAGAGCAGAAATAGATGTAATGTAGTAATAACAAATCAAGTCCGATCAAAAGTTGAATTACCAAATATGCGCGCGGTTCGGTGGAATAGGAACAGCGAGGTTATTCCAAATTACTCAGCCAATTTTTTGGTGTGAAGAGAAAAAAAAATGGATGAGGTAATCAATGTAATAGCTCCTCCAGCGGGCGCAAGGGGAATGATTGAAACACTGGGTCAGGGCTAGATCCGATGGACGGATGGATGGGAACTAACACGCGGGAACGGGAGATTTTCCCCTCGAGAGTTTCATGTTTATTATTCAAGGTGTTGATTTTTCCTTTGAACTGGTTAAAGACACACTCCTTTGAGAGATATTCCTTGGAATAGTATATTGCGGCTCAGTGGACAAGGGGATGGATGGATGGTTACTACAGTTGAAAATAGATAAATGAAGCGATTTGAGACGGAAACGAAAAAAAGAGGCGGTGCATATTATATCCATGGCACGAAGGATTCGTCTAGTTGAGTCACGCACCTATAATTAATGCGTGAAAAGGATTGTCCGTCCGTGACCCTGGGCGGTGATCGTCTGGCTTAATGTTTACTTGGTTGTGGAGAGAGGGGAAAATCAATGCAGAAAAAGATGATCGTCAACCGTACCATTCCATAACAGTTAATCTAAACGACGACTACGTATACTACGTAGAGAGGATTCAAACGTGTGATAGCCTCACCCTTTCTGACTCTCTTCCACTTACGAATTCTTCAATGACATGACAACAGACAGACAAAGAAAACGCCTCAGTTGCAATGTTGCATCACAAATAGAACCCGGTCTCGACCGTCAGTTTACCCTAGATAACTACGTCACTATCATGAGGGCCCAAAAGGCATGGGGTGCCAGCTTCGCAAGCGATTGGGTTCTGACTCGGCTGCGGAACGCCCGCCTCCCCTTGAACCAAGCCAGATTTGTCAACTGTACTTCACTCGAGTGCCGTCTTAACCAGTGCTGTATGTCCTTCCCCCGCATCATCATCGTCGTCGTCGTCATCGTCGCTCGGACAAGGGGACATTTACGTCAAGAAGAAACAGTACGATTCACATACGCCTTTTGGGGGCCAAGAAGAGGATCTCAAAAGAACGAGAGAGAGAGACACAAAAAAGCAAGAAAAACAAGGAACGAGATTAACACATAAAACCCGACAGGGTTCGGAGTTGAGAGGTGACGTCTACTGCCGCAGAGCCGTTAACTCCATCGTCCGGCCCCAATCTAAACTCCATCTCTGTCTCTTCCCCACCTGGGGAGGGGGATCGTATTCCGTATCGTATCGCGTCGTCGTAATTTAGCCCCAGGAGAAGCTCTTCGCGCCGCTGATGGAGGCGGAGAAGAGAAGAGAGAGATCTTCACATGTTCCCCTAGACCAGTCCAAGGGTTCGGCAACCATCCGACCGTGGAGGAGGCGCTGGGCGCGGGTGCGACGGCCTCTAGCTCGGTCCCCTCCGACGGCGTTTACGCCCTTGGCTTTGCATCTTTGACACAGAGAGATATACCTTTGGTGAAAGGAGATCAGCCAGATCTCGTTCGACCTCCTCTCTCTCTTTTTTAGCCTTCCGGCCGAAGCCAAAAAAGCTACCGCGCCGTCGGGGGCGAGCGTGCTATCTTTGGGATGATGGAGGGGAGGAAAGGCTCGAGATTGTAGAGATTCAATTCGTTGAACGGAAGAAGAGGGGGGATGGAATTGCTCGAGGCGGGAGGATTGGTAATCGGGACAGCCCTTTTTTTCTCTCTCCGTGTATTGCTCAGCCTGGAGAGTCACTGACGACAAGGCGTCTGTCTGTAAAACCTTGGAGTCATTTTGCGTAGTCAGTCAATTTAGTCAGTTACCCTGTAACAGAGAGGTGAAAAGATGGATGGCACAATGACGATTGGGAAAGACCAAAGATAGAAACCGAGGTTTGAGTCAGTCAGTTTGCCCATCTCCTCACAAGACACGGGACGACGGCAGCACATGAGAGGTGGTTGATAGCCTCGTGGGCTGGCTGAATACACACATCGTGATGCAGTCTCGAGATGCCTCGTCGGCAATCCCGAAGACGGGCAGCAACAACAACAACACGGCACAAGGCAGAATCCATCCCATCCCATCCATGCCGAAGCGAAATGCGGGTGAAAAGTACACACCGGGTTCGGCAATGTAGAGGTGTTGCGAGTATACGACGACGACACGGGGAGGGGAGGAGGGGAACGTTTGTTCACGGCATATTGTTTTGATGTCCGAAGTGGATGAGATGTGAGAAGAGAGAGCAAAAGTGCAACAGAGAAAAAGAATCACACGCTCTTCTCCTCGCAAGGTCTTTCCTTGACAGGATCCATTGACCGAGGGTTGAAAACAGTCATTGAGCCCGACCTGAATACGCACAGCGCCCATCTCCGATGCACGACGTTGAAAGACGGACGTCTCTTGATGCTATACAAGCAACACCAACAACACCACCAACAGCAACCAACAAGCGCAAGCAAGGGGGTGTCGAGTTTCCCAGCCTGTCGGCTACGACTCGGCGAGATTCCCCCATGCGGCTGCTACTGCTTCTCTGCTTCGCTGCCGCCAGAATTTCTCCAACGTCGCATCGTGTGGGATGGCAGATTGGACTCAAGACTCAAGTCCCCACCCTCGTTAGCTTGGCACGCCCGCGAGTTCTTTGTCCTCCGCCTTTTCACCACTGTAAACCACCTTCTCCCACCAAGAACTGGCGGACCTCGGGACCCCGGCTCTCTCTGGGGGCTCCACAAGGGGAGAGGCGGCGGCGTGCGGGCGGGGATGATCGTTTTGGACAAGGGTGTGTGTATGTGTGTGTGTGTGTGTGTGGGTGGGCGCAGAGAGGCAGGCAGGGGCATGAGGCTGGAGAGTGCGAGGTCTTGGCTGCGAGCCTGTGCGTGCGTGCTTGCCAGGCGGACTGAGACATGCTTGCTGCTGCAACTGCAACAGGGTGAAATCCAGCGCTGTCGCCCAGAAAGTCGGGGTGGCTTCTTTCTCCAATCGCAACGATCCCAGTGGCTCGGCCGGGAAAAACGTGGCGGAGCTGCATAACGATATCGATGCACACGCCTTTTACTCTACAACTGTACTGATCATCTCTAGGTACCTATCATCGTTGCCTTGCTGCTACTGCTACTGCTACCTACTTGCTTCTCCCCCGCTGTCTCAGTCCGGAAATCAGAGTTCCTCCCGTCCCCCCTCCGTTTGAAAGACAACATCAACCATTCCCCATCGCAAGCTGCTTCTGCCGCCGCCCACTAAGTGGCTGCCTTATCGGGGGCCACATCCCCAGAGAAGAAGTCCAGCTCCGAAGCCCATTTTCTTTTTTTCTTTCCCTTTTGCTTTTCCCCTTGGTCGCATACATGTGAAACCTGTGATGCGATTCTCGAGAATCCCCCATCGGATTGGTCGTAAACAAGCTCTTTTTGCGGCTGTGCCTTGCTGCTGCTCCAAGTGAAGATCACCCGGTGTCGTCACATCACCAAGTGTGCAGAGTAGACTAGACTCTAACGGGTGACACCCTGCGCCAGAACCATGATTGCCCGTTTCGATTCGAGCTTGGTTCCTTTCGTTATGTTATTAATCAAGATTAGGGTCTGTCTCTTTTTTTCTCTCTTGCTTTGCGGCGCAGCTGGTTACTGTACCCAGAATCCTCGTCCTGGAACAACGTGACCGTCCATCACCGGGATGGATTCATATCCCTAACATTTTCTTGTTGTTATTCCGAAGCCCCAGTCGAGGCAACTATGGGCGAGATAAAACGGGGGGGAGAACCAGGGGGTAGGTAGCGAAGTGGGCAAAAAAAAAAAAGGGCAACGGCCGGGGATGAGCTGGAAAGGGTGCTTCGGAATCTGGACCAATCAGAGAGCAGGTTCCACTATTCTCCGTTCAGCCCTACGGAGTACCATCCAGAACAACGTCCCCTTGCTAGCATGGACTACTGGCGCCCGCTTCCATTGTGACAATTATGCCCTTTAGGCGCCCAGGGCTGGGGGGGTTCATCGTTTCTTGAAACTTGACATCTTGAATTTTACCCTCAATTGGGATCCACGCCGATGAACTTCGGCCTTATCCACCTCGGACTCGACAACTGATAAAATACAACACCAACGACAACAACAAGAATACGACAACAATCAAGGGAACCTTGTATCTATCATGGATATATCATATCAAACTTGTACAAGGCAAATGCATGCAACCTCCATCGGGGACCTGCAACTCGCAATCTGTATGGATGCACCGCGTCGCTGGCCCGGGCACGCCGAAAGGGACAATGTTCTGCTAGGCACACCGCCAGGATAAGACAAAAACAAACAGCCCATCATATCGTGGGGGATGGCTGCAGCCCTACGGGAGAAGTAATCATGATCAAATCAATCATTCGTCATTCTCTCTCCTTTTGCCCAACGAAAAACTGCCGTCGTCCCAAACGGCGGAGGACAAGCCCTCCCTTCCTAACTGGGGACCGATTCCCTCTCCCCGCATCACGGCGCCACGGCATGCCGTCCAATCCACCGTCCGAGATGCATCTTCAGCCCACGGAGGAGATGTACCGATCTGGAAATGGCGGACCGAAGATGCAGAAGACTAAAAGGCAGTTTGTTTGACGGTAAAAGGCAGCTGTCAAATTATCACACGAATTCAACCTTGCGTCGGGTTCACATATTGCTTTTTTGCGGTCTTGCTCATTCCAGCTCCGATGCTGTGGATCAAGCCAATGCAGGCGATTGTCCCATCCCCTGACACACACAACCCACCACCCACCTCTTTCTTGCTCGGTCTTTTTTGGCTTCGCCTCTATTTACTGCTCTCGCACCTGATAATGACGATGTTGATGATGTAGCTTTGCTCATCCATCGAAACAATATACATTTAGGGCATCGGAGTTATCAACATTTGGAATGCTTATTAAATCCACGTGATCGGAGTTAAGACAAGGCGATGAGTGTAGAAGCTAAAAAGGTTCCCTTTTGCATCCATGAATTTAGTACAGATTTGTTAGACTTACACCGTTGCGTTCAACTTCTCCACATTTTGGACCCCAAATTCAAGCCCCCCCTGTGCAACCACATTTACCCTTCTTGACACACACCCCTCTCCCGCGTCCCCTTCAACTTTCTGGCAGCCAATGTAGCGATCCCTTCTGAATGAGGGAAAAGGTGATTTCTCCAGGGTTCGGATCCCCAAAGTGAAAGCTTAAGCCCAAGCCCCGGACACTTTTATTTCTAAGCAAAGGAAACGGTTATCAAAAAAAATCATCCGATCTTGCAGACGCCGTCGTTTACAATAATTAAGCGGCATTGAACAAGGAGTCCTCCTAAAATAATAGGTAGGTAGGTAGGTAGGTATTCTTTCACGCGTTAGTGCTCAATTGGTAGCCAATTCTCGAAGTGAAAGGAAACCCGCAGACGCCTCGCAACAAAACTCCACATTGATGCGTAGGGCGGGTTTTTGTTTGTGGCCCACGGCCCAACCAGCCGGGAAAAAGTTCAGGGGAAGAGAAAAGGAAGAAAAAAAACGTGGTCTGCCAATTTTCGACAACGCAACGACTGCATCTTGGATGGAATCAATGATACTCAACGCCCGCTGTAGACAATGGATGGGGGAGGGGGGTCGGTCCCCAAGGTTGGTGTCGCTTCGGGGACTTTGGCCCAATCTCCCCCCACCGGAGGGTTTACGTTAACACGAGTCCCCAAGAGAAGTCTCCGCTCCTTTTTTTTTTCTTGTTCTTCCCCTTGCTGCTGGGCTGGGCTGGCGGCAGTGATGATGATGATGATACACCCTGCTACCAGCCAGAAAAAGAACGCCCGCCCAGTGGCTTGGAGAAGAGTGAGAACCTTAAACCCACCCTCGTCGAGGAGCCTCGATAGATGGATGGGGGACCGGGAGCTGCACTGCTGCAGGACAGGGCAGGCCAAGGATACTTCTCTACTCTTCTCATGGATTTCCGACTCGACTCGACTCGAGGCCATGTCCCAGCCTCCGGGTCTCTTCTGTTTGTTTCCGCGTCCGAGTTGAGTCGTCGTCGTCCCGGGATGTGGGCGAGGGTTCTCAAATCTCGCAAAAGAATTAACCCAAATGTATGGATACGGAGCCCATTAATGCGGTCGCTTAATAGTTATGCCCTTGGTATGGATACTGGATCGTTGTGTTTATCCTGCGCTTCCTACATACCCGGTCCACCCACTCCACGGCAGCGGATATTGGGCTGAGCCGCAATCCCGCACGCACGCCGCTTTTGCCGCAAGCTAAGCATAGCGCATAGCATAGCTATCCTCAATCCCGAAGAGTGTCATCGGAGCTATGGTCGCCGACGATAGCTCTTTCTCCGTGTGCCGGGTCCCTTTTTTCTCACGTCAGTCCTCTTTTTACTCTGTCTCCGTCCGGCAGCCGTTGCCAAGCAAGTACCTGCAGACACCGGCCGCCTGTCAGAAGCATCTTTGGGGGGGCGGGGAGAGTGTGAGTGAGTGAGTGGGCTGTGATGTTTGCTTTTCTTTTGCTGCTACTGCCCGTTGGGTCGTTTGTTCTGCCTCGCCTCGTGCATGGGCAATCCACGGGCTCGCCGAAGATTTTTTGGTTGCCCGTCCGTCCTTTTGACGTGCAGATCCCGGTACATACGTGACCATGATGAATGATGCTTTCACCGTCCATGACACCTCTGACGATTGCTTACCAAACTGACGTCGTTGGATAACCATGATTGTCCCTGTGTCACCATCCCCATCCCTCCTCCTCAGGGAATTAGACGGCTTCGAGGAGGAGGGTTGCAGCAGCAAGAGATCCCGTTGCCGGAACAAACGGCATTCGAAACTCCGCAAAGTCCGTAGCCGAGACGGGCCTCACTCATCCAGACGGGTAGTCAAGATTAAAATCAGAGTCAGTTGTTATTCATGATCGACATGACCCGTAGGGCGAAGCTCTGCTAGCTCTCTTCCACCTCCCCCTGGAACTGGGAATAGGTACTCAGAAAAACCAGCCCAGAGGCACGGGTTCGGGTACGGTACTCGCCCACACACAAGTCCCAGTGATCTGGCTCAGGGCGCGGCGGCCGCCCTCTCTCACCCCCTTCCCTTCTGGCCCCCAAAGATCCTTTGTTCGGACAAGCACGGGTGTGATTCGTCCAGGTGGCCCAGCGTTGCGAGGAGGACGACAGGCGGGCAAAGGGGGGGTGGTTTGGGTCTGCAGCGAATCCAAACGGCTCAACGGTCCCCTCACCCCGTAGGGCTGGGACGGGGGCGGGACTGGCAGTGGTGAATCCATGCCTAGTGCCCTTTTTTCGCCTTTTGGGTGCCGCTTGATAAGCACGCAAAATGTCGGGATTCGCAAGAGATTGGAGACAAGACACGCTCCCTAGGGCCGTTACATTCTGGGCTTGGGAATGCAACCCAACGTGCAACCCCGTGATTGTTGATCAACAACAAGAGGCCGAGAGTGAATCGGGCTAAACTGGGGCCGGGTTGAGACTGTGACAAGGCCAGCAGCAGTGAAGGATAACGGACGGTGCCACGTACAGGCCCAGGCTCCAGGCCCCCTACCCTAGTGCAGTGCAAAGTTGTTGATGGGCTAGGCCCAGGGGGGTCTTGAGTCGTCAAGAAAGCAGCCTGGCAATTGCGGCGGCCCATTGGACAGACGCAGGGTTTGGCAAGGCGAAGCAGAGGGCGCGGAGCTGGACCCGGTGGTTCGGGCCCCCAGGAGTCCTCGACAGATATGACCGCATTGGGGAAAGGCGTGTGTCGCGCGGCAGCGGCAGAGACCAAAGTCCCAATCTGCGACGAGGGGGGGACCCTTTGTGCGGCATGTATGTTATGTAGGTCGTGGGTTTTTTGGAAACATATGCGAAGAATAGGAGATGGGATGTGAGGGAGCGCAACTTGAGGCACGAATTTGGGCAACAAGATGTTGAGGGGGTCTATGCTTGTGCTTGTGCTTGTACACTTCCTTGAAGCATACCAAACGATATAGGGCGATTTTGCTCGGGCAGAATGCTACGATAGGAACAAGAACGACCGAGATATGCGTGCAGCGACCGGGGACGCTCGGTGGTCCCGGCTGTAAGGCTGAGGCAGAGGTGAAGATGGATACAGTTAGGGAGGCATTCTGCGCAAGGTGGAACCAGCAAGCAGCTCGATGGGCTCAGCCTTGCTTGCTTGCTTGCTTGCTGCTGCTGCTGCTACCTACTGCTGGCTAATAAATCTTGCACGACGCCATGTAATGCTCGACGCAGATCGCATGGCCCAAGCACGTACTGTACGTAGTCTCGACCAAGACGGACAGCGATAATCTACAGCGGCAATGGATCCTTGACCAGCATCCCCTAGCTAGCAGTAAAAAGATGCCATCTCATCATGTACTAACAAAAAGTTCCCGCTTCAACGGGCGGCGGCTTTTTTCTGCTCTCTCCTGTTCGTAGCTCAGGGCGTAGACGCCAGGCCCGAAGCAATCGCAAAAATATGACCCAAACAAGAAGCGGGCAAGTTTAGATACCTCCCCCTGGACCAAGCAAGCGCCTGTGCACACACACACGTCGACGTGTATCCGTACCAAGACCCAAATGTCGACTGATTTTCCACATTCACATTGTGGGGGATGCAAGCGGGATTGGCTTGCGGGAAATGATAGGGATCGTGCTAGAAGCCTCTAGGCTTTTTGGCTCTTGTAGATTTTTTGACTTGTTCTTCTTTCTTTTTGATGGCTGTCTTGTTTCAACGCTTTGGACATGGGTTTAGACGGACGGGAGGATCGAGGTCGTGGTAGGGCGTGTGCACTTTGACTAGGTAAATAAAAAAACTTCGATGAATATCGCCTCATTCGGACTCTTGTTTAATTAGGTATGCATCGGCGGGAGAGGGTTCCGAGATGCTGTTGTGCGTAGTATGCCGCGCGCGCTTTTGCTGTGATGTGCTGGCTACCTAGAAGTCCTATGTGACAAACGTAGACATCCATGTGAGTCGAAAAAGAACGACGAGATTGTGGCAAATACTTGAAAGAGGGGGGAACTTTGGTTGTTGCCTATTTTCTTGCATTCGGCACTTTGTCACGTTCATCAATGCAGTAAGTGACACTGCAGCATAATGAGGCTATACCCGACCTCTAAACTCATCATGTCTCTGTGCAACACCAGAGGTTCACTCGCCAAAAGTGACCAAACATACTCACTCACTCACTCACAAGCAGCAAAAGAGATTCCATCTCAATCCCTGTCTAGCTCCGGAGATTTAACCCAAAGAAAGCACCAATTCCCGTCCATGCCCCAAGCCCCAAGCCCAAGAGGCCAAGCCTCGTCCGCGGACCCCGCCCCACCCGTAAATCTCCAGCCACTCATAGACCGAGTTTCCCGAAGAGGAAGAACAGAAAGAGTGGAAAGGGTTGCTTGAAACGTTGCGACGTGCGGCTGGCGGTCGAATTGGAGATCCGAGTCGTCCCCTTTTCCTCAAAGGTTCGACCGTTCGCGGGAGACGTGACCAATCACATGTCGACGATGTGAAGCCTGAAGCCCGTGGATCCAAAAATAACCAAGCCTTACAAAGCAACATGGAGCGCGCCCAGGATTGACTGGGGGATCCTCGCGAAAAATGACATGGTGTTGTTACTGGACTCGCTCGCACTCTGTAACAAGGCTTCGCAACGGCCTTCTAATTTGTTTTGTCACAATTTTTTGGGCGCTTGTTTCGTCTGGCTTTACCGTTCCCCGAAGCGATCGCTCAAGTTTAAGCTGACAAGGATTCTCAACAATTATCTTGATGTTCCATTCTCCGACCTCTTCACTGCGGACTTTTGACAAAAGCCGCCCCCCCTCCCCTCCTTTTTCCATTATTCGTCGCAATTTGGTATAGGACAAGGACAAAGCGCTCATCCTCTCTCCGCCAGGCGCAGGTGCCACGGGCGCAACCCTCCCCACGGTCCGCAATGTTTTGATCATGGTGTTTAGTCCGCCCCTCCTCAGGCTTAGCATAGGGCTCAAAATGTCGTTCCGTTATGGCCCATAAACTGCATGTCATTCATCTTTAATGAGAGAGAAAAGCAGTCTTGCGGAGTTGCCGGCGACGCCACCGTGGAGTTTAGTTTGGACGGCGGCCGACCTGGCCTCCTCCGTAACGCGGAGCCGGAATCTCCCAGGTTCTACGGAGCCGGCTGAGTACTTTTTTCCACGGCTTCCATCCGTGATTCCCTCGACTTACACAGATGACGCGCGAGTAGAAAAAAAGAGACTTTAGACTGCTGACCAAGAAACAGCGCGTCAATGCAGCCCTTCCAAGTGTAACCGATACCCCAAAATAAAAAAGAATCAGCGCTTACTCTCTACCGCGCTGCGACAGGTTGTTGTTGAGCCACACGGCTCGCTGGAACTCCGTGGAGCTCCGTTTTTGACAGTAGAGAGTAACTCACTGACCGGGTCTCTCGGCCATGGTCAAGGGAAGGGAAGGATTTGCCAGGCGAAGCCCCTCGCAGGAGGCGGTTGATCGACGCTGCCAATGTCACCCGCTCGCTTGGTAGCGGGCGATGAGGAATCCATCTTGTCCTTTGGGTTAATTGTCATCAAACGCCCCGGGTCGCTCGGCCACCTTGCGGTAGGTTTAGGTAGGTTAGGTTGCGTGTACCGTACCCCATACCCATGAAATGTCCCCCTCAACATAACGCAACGCAACGCAACCTCATAACAAGTCCAAGTAAGGAAAAACACAGGAGCAAGGGTATTTTCTCCGTCCACGGGTACTGAAGCCGTTGGCCTGTTCTGTGCCCCGTGGGAGCAGGGCCCCTTGGGATATTAGGCGAAGCGCGCGCGCGCCCTTGCGAGCGAGCGAACAAGAAGACAGCCAAGAATGGAGCATGTCGGTTCGAGGGTTAATTACGCGGACCACGATTAACGGTGGGATTTACTATTACTACGCTACGTAGTTGTTCTTTGGTGCACCAGCATGGAGACAGCAGGCGAAACGTCAATCCGTCAACCGCCGCCTCAAGAGACAGCACACATTGTAACTAAACCGTTTGGCCGGCGGCGGGCAAAACCCCTCTTCTTCCCCCTTGGCGTGTCCCCCCGGCGGATTGAGTCAAACGGAGCGACGCGTTGCCACTGATGTGAGTGAACGGTCGTCGTCGTCGTCGTAGTTGGGGGAGGAGGGGCAGGGGTCGGCCGCCATGGCTTAAGCGTCTCTCAGTTCTCGCTGCCGTCGCGTTCAACTTCGCGCGGTCGCGCTTGTTAAAAAGCTTGGTGGTGAAAGCGGCCGAAATTCCAGTTCTGGAGTGCAACGCTTCTTCGAAAGAGGCGCTACGCTTGTTGATGACAAGTGACATTTGTCGTCCAAAGGGTCCCCCTACCACCCCCCTCCTTTGAGGATGCTATGCTGCATGTAAGCTGCCACGGGGAGAAGAGCCAAGACTCGACAGAGATGAGCCACGCGGATGGCACTGGGGCCGGTTGGGTGAATCATGGTCGTGTCCCATGCTGTTGGGTGTGGAGGGTGCCAGACGGAAGGATTGGAAGGGGGGACACATCTGGTGGATTAGGCGCGACACGGCAATGGGGACCTTGGGACTGGGGCATCATGGCATGATGGTGATGGATTGCTGTTGTTCATCCGTCTGGGGGGCAGCTAAACCCGCAACGGTGCGGATAAGTCGCCGATGACTCTGTTGTTCGCTATCGCCGTTGTCTAGCAGGGCTCTTGGTCAGGCCTGAAGAGCAAGCTAGGGAATGGTGTCGTCACACAGCCCTACGAACGAGACGAGCTACTGATCGGCCCGGCCAAAGGTCCCTTTGGGTCGAATCGATATCCATATCCAAGCCAAGTCTTTCCTACTGCTCGACCGGGAAGGCGGTCCTAGAGGCGAGAAATGGAAGCCTGGGATGGAGATGCTCTGGTTGGCTACAGAGGATTTGTCACCAATTGCCCGTCACGTCGTAAAATGATGTAGGTGGTGGTGGTGACTTTGACTGAAGCAACGATGGGCTTTTGCGAAACCTTTTTTGGAATTGTCTGTGTACAGCATCTCAGTTGTCGGTCGGGCCCGGGGAGGCTCGGGAGTGGAGAGCAACAAGGCGATGCTCGCCTGCCGCTAGAGACGGACGCGGCAATCGACTCGAGCTTTGAGCTATTGTGGGCATCCATGGGCATAATTAGCCCGCCTCTGGATTCTGCCTTGGAGCTTCCGTCCAATCACCCCGGAACCTGGCTCGCCGACAGGGCTTGAGTTAGTATGAGCTAAGTAGGTCGCCGTTCAAAGGGTCTTTTTTTCTGCTGCTGGAGCACAGCACAGCACAGCACAGCGCACCGCACCGCACCGCAGCACAGCAAGCTGTAGGTTTCAAACGGCGACATGGCATTGCTGGTGGCTTGAAGGCTTGCCTTGACTTGATGCTTCTATTTTGCTTCCGCCTTTTTCGCTGCTGCCGGCGGCTGCGCCTGGGCGTTCACACTCTCTCCACCGTTGATGTTACGTGACGAACGACTCACGGGAGCGACGGCAGAAGGATACGCAATCCATACCTACCAGAGCATAGCATACAGTAGGTAGCAAGAAGAGAGAACGTGATGCCCAAAAGTATACGCACAGGTACGTACTTGTCCGGCGGCCAGCCAATGTGCACCGCAGTGAGTGCAGTGCAGCAAACGGATTCCAGTCATGACGGTCCAAGGTGGTATGCCCTTCCCATCCCATGGATCCCGAAGTTGCATTTGACTCTCTGCCTCGAGAGCTCGAATCCCGCTCTTTTGTGTAGACACCACTGCCGCAACACTCCCCTCCGTCGCACAGATAGAGACATATCAAATTGTTAGTTGAACCGCCTTTTCAGGAGTGATGAATCCTTCAGTGCTTTTGCTATCTAGGTATCCGTAGTTTGCGAGATTGATCTTGTTTCTGGTGGTCAAAACGGACACGGACACGGAGTCGGCGCTGGCTGGTCTCATCCGTTCCCAACTCAACCTCATCTCATTGCACGGGCCGTGAGGGTAAAATGAGCGGCAGTTTCATGTGGTATTATAGGGCTCGTAGTAATTGTCAATGCTCTTGGTAGTATAGAACGGATACGGCAAAATGAAGCTCAATGCCTCTCTGCCTTCCCCTACTGCCCAGCGCTCGGGAATCCGATGCGAAGGGGCCAATGGGCTACCAAAAGACCCCAAATGCGAGACGAATGCGAAGGATGGAAAAGGCGGAGGTACGTACCTTGTTCTGCATTGGGGCTCAGCCAAGTTGTGATGGGATGGGCAGGGAAGGTGCACACTCTGTACCCACCTGCGTAAGGTAGTGTAGCACCTGGCACCTCCCCAGCACCCAGCAGTAACAGCAGCAGCCCTGTGAGGCCAGAGGGGCAGGCAGGCAGCGCCAGGCCCAGGGCCCAGGGCCATTTTTACCCTGCCCTGCCCATGTCTTTGCCTCCTCCACCTCCAAAAAGGCGGCCACCACCAAAGAGACACCACACACACTCTCGCACTCGCACACACACACGCCCACCCCT